>QLSR01000028.1:78100-93261 GCA_031780015.1 Citrullus colocynthis | reverse complement strand
TTTTTTTTTTCTTTTTTAGAAAAGAAAGAGTAGTTGAGGCCTCGTTTGGTAACTATTTTGTTTTTTATTTTTGTTTTTGAAAACTAAGTCTATAGACACTACTTTCACCTTTCTTTTGTTATCTACTTTTAACTAATTGTTTAAAAAACCAAGTCAAAATTTGAAAATTAAAAAAAAGTAGTTTTTAAAAACTTGTTTTTGTTTATGGAATTTGACAAAAAAATTCAACTATTGTATTTAAAGTAGATGCAAATCAATGTAAGAAATGGGGAGGAAATATACTTATTTTTAAAAAACAAAAGCAAAAAACGAAATGGTTACCAAACGGGACCTTAATGATAGAGCTAAGGTATGTTTTAATTTTAATTTTTTTAATTTTTTATTATTTTTACTTTGATAGTATTTAGTTTTTGTACTTGGTTTAGTTCTAATACTCTTAGAAATGTGAAAAGAGTTCTTAGGTTAAAATTGAGTTGATTGAAATCAAGTCGGATGAAAGTGCAAAACTTTAACCGATGTTAAATTTACATGGTAAAAAATTCATCTACTTGATTCACTTACCTTTATTATATTATATGCACCCGTCATTTTTCGTTTAAGATTTTATTGAAATTTTAACCTAAGAACTAATGGTCCATTGGATAACAATTTAGGTCTCATTTAATAACCAATTGGTTTTTGCATTAATTTTTTAAAATTAAGCTTATTAATACTACTTTCACTTACGAGTTTATTTGTTTTTATTATATACTTCTTATAAATGTTTTCAAAATTCAAACCCAGTTTTTAAAAACTAAAAAAAGACAATTCTTAAAAATTTGTATTTTGTTTTTTAAATTTGATTAACAGCGGATTGTTTTAAAGTGACGTGAAGTTATAGTAAAGAAAGTGTGAAAAAACAACACAATTTCAAAAAAAAAAAAAACAAAAAAACAAAATTGTTCCCGATTAAGACCTTAATTTCTTGTTTTGAATTTTAAAAAAATTAAACATATAAACACTACTTCTATATTCTACCTATGCATTTCTTTGCTTATCTTATTTCTAAAAATCCATGTCACATCCTACAAATTCAAGAAAACAGTCTTAGAATTTATTATTTATTTTTTTGAAATTAGGCTAAGAACTCAAATGATACCTTGAGAATAACAATGACCATAATTAAAAAATAAAAAAAAAAATTGCAAGGAAACAAGTACAAATACGGAAAGTAACCATTTATTGGTTTTGAAATTTGACTAATACTATTTTAAATGTATTTCTAACCCTCTTATTTGAACAAAACTAAAAACAAAATCTTATCAAACGAAAAGAACATATTTTCAAATAAAAAAAGAGAACTTAAAGCAAGGAGATGTTTGACCTAAGGAGAGTTTGGGAGGGAAGGAAATTGTTACTGTATATACATATAGGAGTTTATTATTTATTATAATTTACTATTTTTAGTTTAGGGCTTCTATATGTCTATATAGTAAATTTAGTTTAGGGCTTCTATATGTCTATATATATTGTACTCTTGTATATAGAAGGTGGAATGAGTTCTTCCATATTCTGGTCGAACATTATCAACTACACTCTTCATATGGTTCAAGGAATCCTTAGACTCCACGACTAAAAAAACATCAATTTTATCGCTTATTAACATTATCACTTATTAACTCCTTATATTGTAAGTTTTATGACCAAACAACTTTCCAAATTAAACAATTTCACTCCTTATCCAACACGCCAGAACATAGTAGCTTCAACTAAGTCGAGAAACACCATCAATACACAGCAGCAGGCTTCCCAATTGACCTATGTTTTATAATTTGGACAAAACATTGAATTTGGAGTATGATTATTTGGTAACAGAGAATTGAACAATACTTGTCACCTTTCCCACAGGCACTAACAACTGTCTCCCAAAGCTTCTAGGAAGAGAGTGATTGTCAAATATTATATAGTGATTGATGGCAAATGTGATTTATTAGAACCACACCTTGCAAATCAGAACAAAATGATCAGACTCCCCATGGATTTTCTTCAAATCAATGATCCATTCTCCCAAATGTTGCCTCTAATGACATTTCACTATTGGTAGCTAATAATTTTTCTTTTTTGGAATAGGATATGCTAAGTTGATTGAACTTGGACGAAATTTCTATTAATGAATTTATCAAATTTGTCCAATCATCTTATATGGAAGAAGTCCTTGCCGAAATTGGAATCCTCATAAAGGATATTAGTTTTGTTGAAACCTTGTTAATATGGAAAATTATTTTAAATGACAAAATTACTGAAAGTATTTATAAATAATAATAAAATATCACAGTTTATCTATAATAGACCGCGACAGATCGCGATAGGCGGTGAAATTTTGCTATATTTATAAATACTTTGATTCATTTTCCTATATTTGAAAACAACCCTATTAATATTTCTCATTTTTGTTATATACCTAGAAAGAATAAATCTGCCCATGCTATTGTAACTTTGGCTTCCTCTCAAGATTGTTCTTTAATCGGAAAAGATGTCTTTCACTATAGTATTTTCCTCATCATCTCAACTTTGGTTGTCTATTTCATCGTTAGTCTAGAAAAAAAGGATTTCAATCATCTTATATGAAAGATTTTTGTGGAACCACTACAACTATTATATTTAGTAAGTTTTGAGGGAAAGGAAGTGTTAAAAATAATGGTATGATAAAACAATGGTTGTCCAATCTTAGTTTCAAAAAACACTCCATTTGAATGGTTCTAATTTCATTGACTTCAAGTTTGTCATGACCTTTCAAATGGTGAAATTTCAAAACCTCACTCTTGAAATGCTTCAAGGACACATTTTTCCAAGAAAAATGATAGTATAACAAGTGACAGTTAATTCTTTCATCAAGTCAGATAATGCCATAGGCAGGTTGAAAAAAATAATAATAATTGGAAAGGAAAAAACTTGTCCCCAATTATCAAGGACTCAATAAACCCTATCTGCAGAAAATTATAATTTCATTACTTAATATAAATCTGAACTTCATGTATTGATATGATGATTAAACTCAGATCCAACAAAAATAAGAACTTTGCTGCACGGCAAGTAAAATTTGTTGATGAAAACATGTTCTATGGGGCCATTACCATCCCACAATGCTAACAAATTCAATCAGTAGAGCTCACTGTTGCATCATCACAACATTCCTGAGTTGGTGTAACATTACTACAAACAGACTCCATAGCCTGTACAGAGAAACTAGCAAATCCCATAAGCGCCTGAAAAACATTGGGGAGGCCTGTTTTCAGATGGTTTAAAGTCATGGCCCGGCTAACCTGGATGGAGTTCAGATATTTGTCCTTTTCGGTATCGACAAGTTTATTCAAGGCATCGGTTTTTGCACGCTTTAGCATCAAAGGATTCTTGGGGCTCAAATTGTCATTTCCATCTTCAGAGAGAGAGCTTCCCCCTAATTTTTTTTCCATCTCCGCCAATGAGTGCATCTCTTTTCGAAGTCTCTTATCCAGCTTTTCATATTTCCTTTGGAGGTTTTGTTCCTCCACTTGCTGGAGTAGTAGGGAGCTTATGGCTGACAAGAGATTCTTGATGGCCTCTGAGGCTGCCTGTAAGAAAGACGGAGGGAATATAGTGAATAACACAATAGGAGGAAAGGAGGGGAATAGAAGTTTGATGGTTTTCATACAAAGTAAATGGGCAAAATACATAAAACATACTTAAAATAGGCCAATTTTCATTATCTTTTAAATAATCAGTGGTGGCAGAGGCATAACATTCACTTGGTGAGTAGAAATCTACCAATTACATCTGTTTGTAATGGCAATAATGCACACAAGTGAGTAACACAAAAAAGGAAGCCCACAACAAAGGAGAGCCAACCAAAACACACAATAAAATAAGTTAATAATTAATAGTTAAAGGAAGATAAAAGAAGATTACAATCTTTCAGCACATGATTAGACATGCAGAATAATATAAAGTATGATGTTTGTCAAATAAGCATCTTATCTTCTACCAAAGATAAATTTCAAATATGCTCAATTACAGCCAGAATGAGAATGGTTTAGCGTTTAAAGCAAATGTAAGCCTTCTAAAATAATGCGGTTAATTTATGACCCACGTGTAATGTAATATTCTTAAACAATATGCTTAATTAGGATTGAATTTTGATTTTTTTGTAAATTTTTTAACGAACTTTGAACTTAAAGATCAACATTTGCCATGATAACATTCTCCATTGAGCCATACCTTTAATGATCAGAACAAGGTCAAAGTATTCACAGACAAAAAATTACAGTGAGATAAGTACCTTGTCAGGTAATCTTTCAAGGGCATCCTGCCATTTTTCGCAAAGATTAAGAACCACGGATGCACAAACACTCTGTCTATCATGATCGACAAGGAAGTCAGTAAGTTGAGCCCACCTACAGAGGGTTTTTACGTACTCCCGCTGATATTTTACGAGATTGCAGAAGCTGTTGTACCAGACAGTTATCTCAGCTGCAAGCTGAGCTGTGGCCTGGCGATGGTAATCTGTACTTAGATCTATGTCATGGTTGTTAATCTGACGGTTCAACTGCTGTGAGATCTGATACTGAACTTGATGGCATTCAGACATTATCTTCCACATGTGCAATAAACTGCACAAAAATGAAACAGAAAAATGAAAAAGGACGATGCAGATAATTATAAGACTCAATTTACATGAGAACACAGAACTTTGCCAAAAGGCCAAAGGCAGAGAGATTATTTTAGCTTGAGTATAGCTTTTGCAAAATTTGTGCATGTGCAATTGCTTTTAAGCAGGTTTGGTTCACAACAGATATGCAGTCTAAAAGGTCTTCAAGTGAGGACAAAAAAAGAATCACAGTAGGAAAACCGGGGAGTACAAGAAATCAATCTTCGTTCATCTTCATTCAGAAATTAACACTGTTGAATATCCCTGTATATGCATATAAAGGAAGGTAAGATTTTCTCGCCGGGGCTCAAATAAAACATTTATGCATTTACCCCGAAGTAAAGGCAACCAGTTGTGGATACAGTTCCTCATCCATTAGCGCCAATATAGAAGCACAATGTTCACCTATAGCTTGCCGCAGACGTATTATGTCAGACTCCAAACCCTCAACAGTCCGGCGAGTTTTCTCAGTTTTGGTCCAATCATAGTGTTCATCCTCTTGTTTTTGCAGTAGCGAAGCTTTCTTTTCATGCTCTAGATTGGTACCTTCTTCTTCCTATTAAATATGAAAATTTTATCAGAAACAAGAACAAAAAGAAATCTCAACAAAACTTTATGAAGGATACAGAATCATATGCAGGTCATACTTAAATTTGAGAAGAAATAAAATAACTGTATTTCTTCTATTTTCTGAATCAAATACAAGGTCCTCCTATACAGAAGAAAGATCATCAATCAATAAGAAAAGAGAATACAAATATAAATGATAAACACATACATAATACACAATCAACATCACAAAAGATATGTGGGAAATTCACCAATCAGTGAATAACATCCACCAGTATTGATATTTCAATCGAAACTGCATTGAATTGGCATTATTTCATACTACCGTAAGATACAGTCTGCAATTAACAAGCTAAAAGAAAAAGAACAATTAAAGAGCAATGAAGTCTATACATGAAATTGCAGGAGCCGGTAGGTTCCAATTCAGAAGCACGAGTTCAATTAAAATATATTGGTGAATGAAAACAGTTGCTCCAGTTTTCTACAAGACTTCCCAGCAAAGCAAGGTACTGGTCCTGTGAAGTCAAACTAAAGTGAGCTTTTTAAGTCTACACTGAACTGCACTCAGCTACTTCTCCTTCTCAAACACGATGTACATTGTATGCTAGTTACTTATAACTTTTTTAAGTCCGATAATGATGAATTTAGGCAAACTTTAAATGTCCTATCTTCAGTCTCATAGTTCCTTTCATATCTTTCTTAATAAATAATAAGTAGAGGGCAGTCTGGATGTTAGTATTCTTCTTGAAATGTTGACCCCAAGAAAGGAGGGCTGTGCATGTCATGTTTTAGGAAAAATGCGGTCCAGTTAAAACTCTGTTAGAGCTTAGTCCACAGCTTTCGGGTATAATGGACAAATCATAAAAATATTCTCAGGTATGATCAAAGGAAAACTTTGATTGTCATTGCTGAAGACGAGCATAATAGAATGTCATTGCTGGACCTCATCTTGCATATCAGGATGTGTTTGGTGGACCTCGCCTGGCGTATTATCAACAATCAGGGACCAAAGGAAAATTTTGATCCGTTGAGCAGTTGCTTTTCACATGTCAAAAGCAAAGTGAGTGTGGGGAGATTAGGGGTAAAAGGTTCAAATTAAACTGTTCTATGGGATCAAGATATGGATGAGGAGTTTATTCATCATGATTGAAATCCAGTAAACGTTCAAGAGTTTCAATGATCCTTGAAGCAGATATTAATCTTAAAGATGGCATTCATATCAACAACTACAAGATGATCCTATAATTTTTTACGATATTTCACTTTTTGCTTTCATCTATTTCTGTGGGACATAAGTCATCATAGCCTATACATTATGGCAATGATGAGACAAACAAAACAGATATTCTGAGATTTTGCACACCAGTTTATATCAGCGCGGTTCTTGTACTTTTTCTTTTTTTTTCTTTTTACCTTAATGTCTTTTTGAAGTCTTTGCTCTGCTGCATAAAGTTTTTTTAGGGTGATGCAATGAGCTCCAGGCCGGCACGGTTCACTAGGACCAAGAAACTCAGCGGCATCTGTTGTAAACTGAAGTGAATTAGATGACCACTTCCGTGATAATGCATTGAAGACTTTAGCAGAATTGCTTCTCTTCCCTGTAAAGCATAGGATAAATAATTGCTCGAGGGATTTGCCGAAAAGTCATGGGAACGGAAACATGCCTGATGATGATGATGAATTAAATTGATAGAGCTTATGAAAGAAAACATGATCTTTCCCCTTTTTCTTAACCAATAAACAAACTTCTAAGTTGTATGCAGAAAAGTACAAAATAATGAAAAATGCAGTTAAAGATGAACAAAATGATTGTCTAAGACAGGGCAACTCGGGATTATCATTGACCTAATTCCACCAGGAGAACAAGTCTCAAAGGATTGGCACCTAAAAGATTCATCAATGACATGGATTTACCCAAAAAAAACAAAAAAAGCCTGGCTTCATATTGCATATACATGATGAAAGATTGTATTAAATTAGATGGAAAGTTTGAACCACAAACTGAGTTATGTCTGATAGATCTCTGAATTTAAAAAAGTATCTAAGAGATGTTTAAACTTTCAATATTGTGTGAGTGGCTAATAGGTCTTGAAATTTATAAAATATCTAATAAACTCGCAAACTTTCAATTTTGTGTCAAGGTTCATGATCTGTGGGACATTTTCTTAAAGGTAAAAATCTATTTAAACAAAATTCATAGCTCATTGTTCTAACCTATTAGATAGAACACTTAAAATTTTATAGACTTATTAGATATTTTTTAAAGTTTAGAGACCAAATTAGTAATGGAAGCATTGTATTATCTAGAAGTAAGGTCAAACAAAAGCCTGAATCTTATTGGTTATCCACTTATTTTGCAAGACCTCAAAGTATGCATCTCAAAAACAGGGGAAAAAAAACTGTGACATCCAAGAAATAAATGTGAGAAATGCTGACCCTAAAAAAGCTTAGAGAAGTTGATTGAGACCTCAACCACAAACTAACATATATTAACAAATATTAGCATAATAAACTCAAAAGAGATTAAAAATAACAACATCGGCATAACAAAATCGAGTAGTGTTGAATGCTTTCAGGGTTAATAACAAATACATTGGAAGGCACAGACTACAACTGCAAGAGGGATGCATTAGCAGTATGCTCAATATTAACTACATCAAATAAGTTCGATGCCATAATCATAGGGAAGAAATGAAAACATGCCGATTGATTTTTTTTTTTTTTTTTCTTTTTGGAAAAAGAAAGGGTTAATCTTTCAACAGTTTCTAAGAAACTAAATATGAAAGTTAAAAATGAGATGAACTGCTCAAAGGGGGCAAAGAAGTGGGTAAAGAAAGAGAGTATTTACTCTTGTTTTCCCTGAAATTATGTGGCGGAAAATCGTTTCCAACACTGATATCAATGAGAACTGCTATTTCCTTAATACCGCCTGATGCTTTAAGAAAATACTCATCCAGCTCCTTGACCACAGCTCCCAAAGTTTTCTTGTTTTTCCACGATATCATGCCCATGTCTCTAGCCATCTTCATATGCAAGCTACTCGTAGAAGAAATATAACTTACCAATTCCCCTTGCTCTAGACTCTTAGGTATTGGATTCACAACATCTTCTACAGCTTCCTCCTCCTTATCCTCTTCCTCAAATTCACTCCTAGTCTCTGCCCAATTTTCCTCTTCAACAGGCCCCACAATTTCACTCTTTTTTTGTTGATGTACAGCAGAATGCTCAAAAGGATCCCAACACTCCCAAGATGAGCTCAAGATTGGAGGTGATGGGGTGCGATCAGCCTCATCCTCATCCTCATCCTCATCAATAACAATGCTTTCTTCTTGGGCAAACTCATCCTTTTGGGCATCTTCAGCTCCATGCTTTCTCAAATCAGGGCTAAAAGGCGGAGGTGGGGGTGGAGAGGGAGGCAAGGGGGGAGGTGGTGATGGAGGAGATGCCAAGCCATAAATAGTACCTTCAAGCTCCAATGTTTCAGATTCAGTAAATTGTCTAAGGGTTGCACCTGTATTTTTCAATGCCCTCAAGTAAGCTAGCAGGGAATCTGCAAATTCTTTCCTAAACCCTATTAGCTGTTTCATTAGCTTCTTCCTCTCCCTACAAGCCTTCACTCTCTCCTCCTCACCAATACTTGAGGCAGCACAACCCATTTCACCAAATGAATGCCAAATAAAAAGATATCTGCTATAGAATTTCAGTCACAAACGCAGCAGAAATAGTGGACCCAATTGAAAGAAGCTCAAGAAGCAAAATCAGTAGGGAGAAACGCTGAAAGGATCAAACACCAAAAGCAGAAACTCCATACCAAAAAATTCTTGTTAGGCAAGTACCTTTGACAATGTATGAATAACTCAACTTCCCCACAGAATCTCCCTCTTTCACGTTTAGGTGATTCGAAAACCCAAACAAACCGCTTAAAATCCAAAGTTCATTACAAAAATTTCACAACCAGCAATACCCCAAGCACCCAAATCACAAGATCCATGAAAAGAAAAAGAATACCAAAGCAACTGGACGATGCTTTTCTCAGCTGAGGTTCAAACTTCGACTTCTCTTACTGTTCTACTCGAATCTTCTATGCTCAAACCCGCGCATTACGATTCACAGCGTTTGATTGGCCCAAGGACTCGCAAAAAAGGACAAAATAAGAAGAATAACCAGAATCACACAGCTTCAAAGTCCCACTAAGCTCACAACCAAACAAACCAAGCAGTCAAAAATACAAATGTAAAAATAATAAAACCGTCTCAGACTCAGCTCAGAGCATTCTCGCAGAAGCTATTTTTAATTGATGATGGTGGGAAAAGAACATTAGAACAGACTCTCTGACATGTAGAAGGCTGTCAGCTGCAGAATCCACTGCCTCCGTCCCGCCCAGAAGAACAACAACCGAAGGCAAGCGATAATGCGACAACAAGAGTTGGTTTCTGAGAATTAATTCGTCAAAATAGAAAGGGAAATTTTCAGTAACATCGAAAAAGAAGCTTGTGAGTACCTCAAGGAGAGTGCTCCCTTTATCTGTTCGTCCTTTTTACAGATTACAGAATGAGAACTTTTGATAGAAAGAAGAGAGAGAATGGGTAAGCTCGTGAATCGAGAAATGAGAAGTATCCAATGAATTAGCTTAGCTTAGCACCTACCAATTGCTATTATTCATAACCATCATCAATGGCGGTTCTGTTTCTTTCTTTCTTTCTTTCTTTTACATGAAGAATTTTAACTGTTTCAATCAAAGGGAGATTGGTCCAAAATTCCTTTGATTCTGCTTCAACCTTTCAAACCCAAAATATATTCTCTTTTACTATATATTTCTTTGAACGTCACGTTTACACGGGATTAAATAGTTACACCAAGTGAGCAGTAATTCGTTAATAGTAATATAAAATATAAGCTCCACTTGATTATTTTTTTTGTGTCGTTTACCTACATTAAATGATGATAACAAATTGTAGGGTGTATTTCAAAATTTGTAATTAAATTGTACAATCTAATTGAAGAATTAAGAGTGCTCGATACATTACATGAGACCCCCTATTTTTACTATTAACATTGTCGTTATTGTTAAGGTCAACAGATTCATAATTCTAGATAAACATGATGCAATCTAATTTATGTTTTCGATTAAGGCCTATTACGATTCATTCATAATGAAATCTTATTCTAATTACACCAATTTTCATTGTGGTTTGATAAACGTGGCTTAAATAGTTTGGATTGATTTTTAATTACTTAGAAACGTAATTTTTCATTTTATTTGGTTTAATTACAATTTTTGTTTGTTTTTGCATTTGGTGCTGGTTAATTTTCTCCTTGCTTATCATAGTGTTTTTTTTTTTTTTTTTTTTAAGAATTATTTCAGTTTTTAGTCAAATTTCAACTAAAAAAAATTTATTTTAAAACTAGGGCTCTGTTTTGGTAAATATTAATATTTTTTGTCTTTTCATTTTTTAAAAATTAAACCATAACAATTTTTAAATCGTATCATCCACTTTCCATTAATGATATAAAAGACCAAAGCAAATTTTAATTAGCTTTAAGCGTGTTTTTATTTTTAGAATTTAACTAAAAATTTAATTTTTTTTTCTTTAACGAAAAGTAAAAATAAGAATTGAAAAATTGGAAAAATAACAAGAATGCATCTCAAGAGTAAAAAACAAAAGGTTATCAAATAGGACTGTAACTTTTAAATTTTGACTTGATTTTTTAAAAATATTAATAATAAGTGAATGACAAAATGAATAAATATAAGGCAAAGAAAGGTTTTAACAAAAAGTGAGTTAAAAAGAAGTCAATCCAAACAAAATTTTTATGAGGCTTAAGTTAAATTTAACCAAATTTGGATGATAACAAAGTTAATCATAATTCATAAGTAAATATTCTTCCTCTTAGTTTAGTTAAAAAAAACAAATTTACAGTATGTTTGTTTGAATTGACTAGATAAACAATAAAATAAAATAAAAATTATTTTTATTTAATATTTTTTAATAAAATGTTTCAAAAACTACTTGGGATATTACCAAATATTTTGGCCCCATAGTAATTGTTTTTATTTTTTAAAATTAAAGTTGTAGATGCTACTTGCACATTCAAATTTATTCTTTTGTTATCTATATTTTACCGAAGCCAAAATTTGAAGCCAGAATTTAATTGTATTTAAGAGAGATGCAAAACAATATTAAAAATAGAGATGAAATAGGTTTAATTTTTTAAAAATAAAAAACAAAAAACAAAATAATTATCAAACAAAGTCTTAATTTTTTTTTTAATAATTTATTTTTAAAATTAAATACTTAAAAAATTAAATCAAAACACACCATTAATTTCAATAACTAAAATCATTCCGGGATAATAACCCGCGTTTTCACTCCGACAAAATTAGCGTGGACTTGAATGGTTTAAATTCAGCTGGCAAAGCAATTAATAAGAAGTTTAATTAATAGAAGTAAGATAAGAATGATGATTCCGGAAAGAAATAAGGAAAAAAGAAAGTGGACTTTTCTTTTCATTTCGTTTTCTTTTTTTTTTTTTTTAAAATGAAAATATTATATATTTTTGTCCACTAAATAGGGAAGGTAATAAGTGGCCACCAGTCAAGACCATGTTTATTTATTCGTAATCAAAATTGCTCCAATCATAATGAATTTTACATTCATATATTCATGATGGACCTTAATTGAAAAGGGGTGAAATTCTTTTAATTGTGTTTATTAGACAAAGATGCAATCATGATAATAATTAAAAAAAAATTAAAACACCATTTTGGTCCATATACTTCGTATTTTATTCAATTTTTAGTTCATATACTTTCAAATGTATAATTTTAGTCTATGTATTTTCAATAAATCTTAAATTTAGTCGCTCAAAGTTATTTTTTATTAAAATTGATTACATAATCATAATAATTTTCATGCAAATAAACATAATATGTGAATATGTTTTCAAAATTTATAGTAAAAATGTTAATAAAAAATAAAAAGTAATGATAAATCCACAATAAACAAGTAGCAAGGACTAAATTTAAGATTTATTAAAAATATATAGACTAAAATTGGATATTTGAAAGTACATAGACTCAAAATTGAACAAACTTTAAATTATAGGAACCAAAATAATATTTTAATCTAAAAAAATTAATTGGTATTGTTTAGTTTTATAATAAAGTAATGAAAAAGGTAACCAAATAAAGTTACTAAAAAAGGAAATATAGGTCCCACATAATAATCAAATCTCCTCTCTTTTAAGTTTGTTGATAACGAATTTCATAGGGGAGCCAGATTTTATGTTATACATTTATGAACAAATTATTATTGATGGATTACATTTACAATAAAGTAAATATAGCCTAAATTCATCGTGATTAGAAAACGAAAAATAGTTAATTTTATTAAAAATTTTAATTCAATCCCTAAATTCATCTAAAAAATTTCAATTTATGATTGAAGTTTATCTTTTAAGACTCTACGCATTAAAATTTAAATATTATGACATGATAATTACTTAGGAAACAAGTTATTAATAATTTGGCACTATTTAATACAACAGACGACTGGTTGCATCAATAAAAGGTGGGGCCAAAAAATAATGAGGAGTAGGTAAATACATTCTAAATTATATATGCCAATATTCAAATAATTAAGAAAACAACAAAATACTATCTTAATATTCTACCATTTTAACTTTAACAAATATTTTAAATATTGACCTCGAAATTGTACGGTGGTATACTAAAGAAGAAAATACAAAATGAAAGAAACACTAGAGGATGGAAAATATTTATGATATTAAAGGAAAAAAAATATTACGTGTTAAGTAAAGATAGGATACATCATCCCAAAAATCAGAAACCAAAGTGAACTTAATTCAATCATAATTGGCATCACTTTCTATCTTAGAAAAATACCAAAAGAACAATCATACAATAAAATAATAGTCATTTAAGAAATTAGATGCTCAAATTTCTTACTTTAAAAAAAAAAACATTTTAATTGTTGAATGTCTTTTGCATCAAGAAAATAACTTTATTTTGTGATTTGTTCTATTTTTTTGTTTTCTAATGGTTAATATACCATTTTGATTCTTGTATTTTAGGTATTACTCGTGTACTTTCAAATATCTAATTTTAATCTTTGTGTTTTTAATAAATGTTAAAAATAGTTCATCATGTTGGTTTATTATTAATTTATACAATATATTATATAAAGTATCTACCATATATATATAGTGTATTTTCTTGCATAAAAATTATCATTATTAGGTACTATAAGGTAAACTTTGAACTTTTATATTTATGTCAAACATGTTCATAATTTTAAAAAATGTATTGAATAAGTTTCTAAACTTTCAATTTTGTTCCACTACAAAAAAGAATTCACCTATGCCAATGGAAATCATGCTGACGCCATAAAAATTCGTCAACAAAACATGGCTCTTCCGACGGTTCAAAGCCCCATCAGCAATAGTCCTTTTTATTGACGGAAAAAATATAGGCATTGGCAGAGAGGGTCATATGCCGATATTATTATATTTATCCGTTGGCAGATAAGGGTTTTTGCCAACAGTTGATTATTGTCATCTGCAAAAAGGGGCTTTTGCAGACGGAAATCATACCGACGCCATAAAAATTTGTGTCTTTGCAGACGGTGTATTGTGTGCCGTCAGCACAGGGTGGGATATGTTGACGCCATAAGTGAGGCGTCAACCGTTCTTAAAACAAAACTTAATTTTATTTCCCCTTCCCTTTTCCCAAATTTTCATTTGCTGTCGCCCTCTTCCTTTCCCTCCACTCCCTCTTCTCCCTTATTTTGGACTTCCCTTCCTCTCACTCTCCCCTATTTTCGATTTTCCTCTCTCTCCCCCTTATTTTCGATTTTCCTCGCTCTCACTCTCAACCGCACACCACCCATAACCGCTACTCGCTCGCTGCCGCTGCTGTTACTAGACCTCACTTTGGTATGTTCTTTTTTGGTTGTCAAGAAATGGAATTGAAATGAGCAATGTATGAACAATTCATCATTAATCGGTGTTGTTTTTTAGATTTGCATTATGATTTGAACCATTGTGACTTCATAATCGTCTACTTTTAGTTTCTATGTTGTTTTGATTGTTGTTTGATGTAAAACTCTAAAAATTGTTTGCCCTAAAATCGTTCTTAATTCAAAGTACATTCAACGTCACAATGGAGGTGAGGTTTCTATATTGGGGATGCGTACAAAGAAGAGCAATCCATTTTTATTATCTTTAATGCTCATTTTTGTTAGTTCATTAATAAGATCTATTGGTAAAAATGTGATAATATAACTATTGTATTTTTTGTTCTAATTTTCTAATTTCCCCATTTATTTTCTCTTGCACTTCTTTGGGTTCATTAATTTTTTTTAGTGTTAGCTAACACTTGAAACTTTTGTTTGTAGCTTTGGATTAGTTTTGGACTCCTTCGACCACTTTTCAACTAAGATTCAAGTTATTTTCGGTAAGCTATATGAGTTAAAACATTGTTTAGATCAATCAATTAAGTCTTAAAGCCTTAGGTCAAAAACTTTATTTGTAGTTTGAAACTAATATTAAAAGTATTCAAGTTAATTTTATAAGTTTACATGCAAGTTGTTTGAGGTTTGTTGGTTTCAACAGTTACTTGCTTGCTCATTTTTAGGTAAAGGCTTGAAATGAGAATTTTTTATGGCTTGCCAGTCCCTCCTGAGAAAACTGAGATTGAGAGAGAGAGAGAGAGCGAGAGAGCGAGATTGAGAGAATGAGAGCAAGATTGAGAGCTAGATTGAGAGAGAAAGGGAGCGAGAGAATGAGATTGAGAGAGTGAGAGCGAAGCAAGAGAGTGAGATTGAGAGAGTGAGAGCGAGGGAGCAAGAGAGTGAGAGCGATAGAGAGAGAGCGGACTCTTATCTCTCTCGCTCTCGCTCTCGCTCTC
>QLSR01000028.1:43004-77567 GCA_031780015.1 Citrullus colocynthis | reverse complement strand
TTTTTTTTTTTTTTTAGTTTTCAAATTTTTGCATGGTTTTTGATATCATTGGTGGGACGTAGATAAGAAAGCGAGAAATTTAGAGGTAAAATGGGTGTTTATTGGCTTTAATTTTCAAAAACTTAAAACAAAAAACCAAGGCCCCGTTTGATAACCATTTTGCTTTTTGTTTTCATTTTTGAAAATTAAATCTATTCCCTCCACATTTCTTACAATCATTTGCATCTATCTTTGAGTATAATGATTCAATTCTTAGCCAAAGTTAAAAAACAAAAGTAAGTTTTTAAAAGCTACTTTTTTAGTTTTGAAAATTTGGCTACGGAGAGATTTATTAAATATAAAATTAAAAGTTTAATGATTTATTAGACAAAATTTGAAGTTCAAGGACTTATTGGATAAAAAATTTAAAGATTGAGAACTGATTATAGACTTTTCAAAAGATCAATAACTTTCTTTTTTTTTAGTACAACAATTGGGGATTGAGGAATTTGAACCTTCTACCTCTAAAATAGAAAGTTATATCAATCACTGTTGAGCTAAGTTTGCTTTGGCGAATTCAAGAACTTTTTGTACACAAACTTGAAAGTTAAGTACTAAATTTGTAATTTGATTTTATTGTTCTTAAACTAACTTCAATAAGAAAACTAACATTAATCGACGAAAATTAAAATTTATTAAAAGTACATAGACTAAAATGATATAAAACTCAAATTGTATCCATCAACCTAGTATTTTAACCCAAACTAATATATATAGATATAATAAGTTTGATTATGAGATTAGAAAAACGATATTACTTATTACTTTGTTTAAAAAAATACCCTTAAATTTTTACAAGTTTAAAAAATAAACAAAAAATTCACTTATTGTTAGTATATAAACAAAAACATTTAGTCCCCGTTGCAAAAATACTTATGAATTTTCAAAAGTTGTCTCGATACTTTTAACCTTGGGGGGCTCGTTTCAAATTTTTTTATTTATTATTAATATTGTTATTATTAAAATTATTAAAATATAGTCATTTCCAAACTTATTATAAAAATGTGGTTGTTTTGTTCAAAAGATAGGATATATTTTTGGTGCAGATCCTCGTCAAGCCGAGGTATTCAAAAAATATTTAAAAAAAGTTTGTTTACTGATTAAATGTTAAAAGGAGAAAATCTTAACCTCCTTCATCAAGTTTGTTTGTGGATTAAATGCTAAAAAAGGAAAATCTTAACCTTCACTATTTTTACAAAGTATGATTTATATTTAAACGATGTTAATAAAACAATCATTTTTGATCAGTCTATATTTTTTCTCCATTCATTTCTTTCTTTTTTTTTTTTATTCGGTCCTACCTTAAAATAATGAAATTTGTTAAGACAAATTTGTATTAATCAAAATAAATAATATTCGATAGATATAGAAATTTGATCATAAATATAATTAAAAATTGTATCAATGGAGATAAATAATATTCAATAATATTTAAATTTAAACATAAAAATAATTAAAAAGTTATAATGGTTAGAAAAAAAAAAGGTAAGAAAATACTTTTTCTTTTCTCAAGAAACCTAATAGTGTTGGCTTTTTGGCCCTTAATCTCAAATTAATTAATTTTAATGGATTGATTAATTAGTGTTTTGATGATAACAAACCTGATTGTATTTATTAACCATTTGAGTGTTTTGAAGTGCCTATTGTTTGGGGTTGGGAACAACGGTTCCAATGCAATTTGAATCACTCAAATCGGAGTTCAAACGAAGAAGATATGACCGAAACAAGCTTAATGGAAAAATTCCAAGCTGATGATGTGGCAGATTATTTTAATCAAAGTGGACAAATTGAAAGGTGTCACTTGGAGGAATGGAGAAGTGACAAGGGTTTTTTATTTTTGGATTGATGTTAAAAAGAAAATAATTTTAAAAAGAAAATGAATTTAAAAAGAAGATGAATTTAATATTATTATATATGTTTGTGTCTAACGGCTAATTGCTTTTTAAAAAAGATTAATTTAATATTATTATATGTTTGTATCTAACGGCTAGTTGAGTTTAAATCTCCACCATTCAATTTTCTTTTACAAAGATCTAATGGTCCAAATTAATTTGGTTTTCACCCACCTTCATTTCTTTTTAAATACTTCATCTTCTCCAAAATCTCAATCCTCCATAATTCACCAAGCCACCATTGTTGCTCTCTCTCCAAGCTTCAATTTTCTTCTTTTCATCTTATTCTTGAGAGAGATATATTATATTGTGAGGATTTATATGTAAAGTGCCTAAACTTGTAAATCCACTATGTTTAGAGAGTTTGTCAAGGGTGCACTTTGTTTTTCCAAATTCTTGTATGGGTTGGCTCTTGATCCCGAGAAAAAGAGTTGTTGTAATGGTAGTTGTTGTAACAGTTTGATCCTTAACCGTGGAAATGATCGGGTTTGTTCTTGCGCCCAGAAAAAGAACCTTGTAGCGATTCGACTCTAAGCCGTGGAAAGAGTTAATGAAGTACCCAAGAGGAGCTTGGGAAGTGGACGTAGGCCGGTTTTGCCGAACCGTTATAAAATTCACGATGTCATTTTCTGTATCCCTCTCCTAATTTATTTTTGCAATTAATTTTTGTTATTATATTTTATTGCATGAAATTAATTGCAATTTTTAATTCTTGAAATTAATTGCTCATATTAGTTGTTCTTAAATTTCTATATTCATTAGCAATCTTTTTATTAGAATTAAACAAGGTATTTTAAAGTGTGATTGTTAATTTCTTGTTTAATTCAAGGTGAATTTGTTTGCATAAAAATATTGTTTAAACTACTTATTTGCAAAGAGTTTATTAATTCGCTTAATTGGACCCACATTAGTAAAAAGTTTAAATTAATTTTAATAAACCCTACACTCCTATAGGGTTGCTATACCGATTAAAAAAAAATGAATTTAGAAGAAATATAGACCGATTAAAAACGATTTTTTATTAATATTGTTTAAATTTAAATCACACCTCTCTCCTAAGATTTGTAAAAGATTGAGAATGTTAATTTTTTTTTCTTCTAGCATTTAGGAGATTAGATGACCGATTAAAAACAAGAAATGAATTTAGAAAAATTAGAGACCGATTAAAAATAATTTTTTTTATTAACATTGTTTAAATTTAAATCATACCTCCTTCCTAAGATTTGTAAAAGAGGGAGAAGGTTAAGATTTTTTCAGTATTTAATCACAAACAAATTTGATGGATTTTATCTTTTTAATATTTAATCGGCAAACAAACTTTTTTTTTTTAAAAAAAAAAAAATCAATACCTGAACCAAAAATATCAACAGACGATGATTTGTAAAAACAACAGTAATTTTATAATAAGTTTGGGGAGTACTATGTTTTTATAAATAGTTTTAACAATAACAATATTAATAAAAAAAAATTCAGGCTCGTTCCCCACCTTCAATTTATGACCTAATATTTATCTTTTTTTTTTTTTTCTCGAATACTCTTTTACTCCCTTTTTTGTTTCTCTTATCCCTTTGATTCTCTTCTAGTTGTTAATGATTTTGTTGCTTTTTCATATTAACTGTGTGACCTTTTTTATCTTAAAAAAAAAAAAAAAAAAACTCTTGAATTAAAGTACATAGATTATAGCAAGAAAAGAGATAATTGAACCACTAAGGAAATTAGGACTTAAATGTTTAACAAGGTTGTATGCTAATAGTTAAGTGATGAAACGATGAAGATAGTAATATTTTTTTATTTTTTTAAAGTTTAGAGGTATAATTGAAAGTTTTAAAAGTTTATGGGTAGAAATAGCCTCTTCAATTTTTCACTTTTCAAAACTGGCATTCTTTTTTAAATTCATTACAATAGTTTTTCTCCGTACATCTCGCTAGAGGAGATTTACTTAAAAATCTAACTCTTTCTATGTTATCGATTTTTTTTTTTTGCTTTTCTTTTTCTTTTTGCTTTCTTGGTGAAATCTCGGGCAGTATTAACATCGAGATTTTACAATTTTTTAAATATTAAATAATCTTTCCAAAAATTATATCGAATCTTGCCTAATTTTTCAAATCTTCTCCAAATGGACCATCTCTATCAAATCTTATATTAAATTATTACATAATTTTTCAAATCTTTAGCCTAATTTATGCATTCTATAATTATATGAATTTTCAAAATTTTAAATTTCTAGGTGAATTTATGAATTATCATTTTCAAAGTGGATCTCAGGTCCACTGTGATTTTTAAATTTTAAAAAGATCAATGTTTGTGAAAATATTTTTGTGAAAATATTTGTAAAATATTGAGAAGAAAAATTCAAATATACAGAATTGTGGTGTTAATCCGACCCGAGATAACATCAAGATTCTCAATAGTTCACAAATCTTAATTTTCCTTTTTTTTTTTTCTGCAAAATTTGATTTTGGGTGAAAGATTTGAAAAATTAGGTAAGATTTGATATAAATTTTGGAAAGATTACATAATATTTGAAAAAAATTTGGTAGAATATCAATGTTAGTACTTCCCTTACCGAGAAAGCAAAAAACAATCGATAACATAGAAAAAGTTAGATTTTTAAGTAAATTTCGATGGTCGATCCAGATCGAGATATACTGAGGAATTTTCAAAAAGCGAGCTAGTTTTGAAAAGTGAAAATTTGAGGAGACTATTTGTGACAACTTTCTGTATTTTTTTTTATACAAACTAATAATAGTTTCTATCCAAAATTAACCCAAAAAAAATGTATTTTTAAACTTTTTTTTTTTAGTTTAAAGATATTTGTATTTCTTACACAAAATTCAAAATTCATGAGTAATTTCTATAATTTAGTCTCTTATTCTTTTTTAATTTAAGATTTGATATGATTTAAAAAGGTTAAGAAAAGAAACTTTTGATTTATCCTTTTGCTCTTTTATTTGATGGTCATGTTAGGTAATTTAATTTATAAATATTAAACAATGGAAAAAACTTGGGTGTGATACCAAATTATAAATTGTCACGACAATTTATTTTATTAAAAAAATTATTTTTTTAATTATATAAAATACTCCTAAAATTTATACTTTGTGAGATAAATATTTTTTTCAAAAGTTTCAAAAATACCTTTAAACTTTCAAAAATAGTTAAAAAAATACTCTTATATTTGGCTATTTATCATTTTTGTATGTTTTAAGGAGAGATTTTAATTTTGGAAATTTTGTATGATTTTTGTAGGATTTGATGTTATTTTGGTTGTTGAGATAATTGGTTAAGAATTGGACAGTATCTATAAAGAAAAAGTGAGATATCGATATAATTTGTTTTAAAATTGATTATTTTTTTAACTAAAAAAATTCAAACAAATTGATCAATATANGTTTAAATTAAAGTATTAAATTAGGTAGTTTATCAAATCTGTCCCAATAAACAAAAATAGTTGTTAATAATAAATAATTATTAAAAATAAAAATAGTTTAAATGGTTGGAATGCTTTGAATCCTAAAATTAATTAGTATTGGTATTTGTTATATTTAATTATTTAAATATCTCCTTTCTCCACTAGGATTTAAAGGAGGGCACTATATATAAACTCTCTAATAAACTAGTATAAGAGCCTAACTGTTAGGGTTTCAAAATTTCGCTTTTATTGGACAATTAAAGATGTCTGGCATGAATGTAGAAATTGCTTTAGGGGCTTTGGGCGCCACTGACTGTTAAGTCGAAGAAGGTGGCCGTGGATGACGCAGAATGGCAGACTCTGGAAGAGAATGCTCATTCAACAATCATGCTACGTTTGGCTGATGACATTATCATCAAGGTCGCAGATGAAGAAACTGTTGCTGGTCTATGGTTGAAGTTGGAAAGTTTTTACATGACTAAGTCTTTAACCAAGAAGTTGTTTCTTAAGAAACATTTGTATCATTTATGTATGTAGGAAGGTACGTCTCTTCGAGATCATCTTGATCAGTTGAATAAAATTTTGTTAGATATGCGTAACGTAGAGATTAAGATTGATGATGAGGATGCTGCCTTAATTTTGTTGATGTCTTTGCCCCCATCATATGAGATTTTCGTTGATTCGTATATTGGAGAGAAAGAAACTTTGACTTTAGAAGATATAAAGCCACTTTAGAAGATAAAAAGCGCACCTTGCTTACGAGAGATGACTAATGTCATTAGTTCAAGTATAGAAAGTCAGACATCTAGGTTAGCTACTAGAGGGAGCAAGGGACATGGAAATTCTGGTAAGCAAAAGTCGAACCAAAACCATAAATCTTCGAAGTCCAAGATTTTAAGTCAGATGATGTCTATCATTATTGTAAAGAAAAAGGTCGTTGGAGAACTGAGTGTCCTAAGTTAAAAAGGCAACATGACAAAAAGGAAAAAAATGAGAAGAAGGAAACTTTTGCCTCTGTTGCACAAGTTGAGATTGATCCTGAAGAAGTCGAGGTCAATTCTGAAGGAGATCTAACTTTAGTTGTGAATGAAATTTCACATTCTGATGATGTGTGGGTTCTTGATTCTGGGGCATCTTATCATATGCACTCAAATAGAGAGTGGTTTTCAATGTATCAGCAAATAGACTGAGGGAATGTTAACATGGCTAACGGTGTTGTGTGCAAGATAGTTGGAATCGACTCAGTCGAGATACAGACACATGATAGTGTCTTCTACACTTTGGACGAGGTTAGACATGTAATGACGAAGTGTCTGATATCTTTTAGTGTGCTCGATAGTAAGGGTTACAGTTTCAAAGGTAAATGTGGAGCAATGTATGTCTACAAGGGTTCTGAAGTGATTCTGAAAGGCATAAAATGGGGGACTTTGTATTTCCTATTAAATTCCACAATAACGGGTTATGATCGTTCACAAAGAGGATATGACTGAAGGCAATTGAATCCCAAAAAGAGGATATGACTGAAGGCAATTGAATCCCAACGGAAGCGTGTGATCGTGTTCTTTGATTTATTGAAAGAATTAAAAATACAAAAAGTAAAGAAAAGGTTAAGCATCATACCTTTGCTCATCTATAATTCTCGAACCGATAGTCTTTTCCTTGTAGTCTTCCTTTTCCAAGAGATCTAATTCTCGAACCGGTAGTCTTTTCCTTGTAGTCTTCCTTTTCCAAGAGATCTAATTCTCGAACCGGTAGTCTTTTCCTTGTAGTCTTCCTTTTCCAAGAGATCTTCTTTTCCTTGTTGTCTTCCTTTTCCAGGAGATAGTCATAGTAAGGATTCAATTTGTAGGAAGGGAAGAAGAATTTTCTTAGAATTTTTTTATAAGAAAATTGAGAGAATTAGTAGAGGAAGATTTTTAGAGTAATCATAGAGCCCTATTTATAGACTCCTAATCCTATTAGGATAACCTCTGCACAGATTTTAAATCAAATATTTAACAATATCCAATATAAATAAATATCTACGTAAATAATATCTCATATTAAATGGTTTAAAATATCTAGATCTCATTTAAATATTTATTCTTTTTTCAGAATCTTTAATTTGGATCTCATCCAAATTAAATAATTGATTATTTGAATACAATTCAAATCAATTAATTAATTCTCCCTCTATCTATTTTTTGCAGAATCTTTAATTTGGATCTCATTCAAATTAAATAATTAATTATTTGAATCCAATTCAAATTAATTATTTAATTCTCCCTTTATATATTTATATGGATTTTATACAAATAAATAATTAATTATTTGAATCATATTCAAATAAATTAATTCTCCATATTATAAATTTATCATTTGAATCACATTCAAATAAAATTTATAATACATCAATTAATTGTATTCAATACAATTAATATTTTCCTTCATAAATTTGAACATTTCGAATTTTTCTTTCAACATAGTTGATCCTTTTTGGTCCGTAGTGAGCTAGCAAGGAAATCTTATGGACCTACAGATTAGAAGTTCCAACGATATGAGATTAATATACTAAACTCATTAACCACATTAATCAATATTCGTTAGCTGTGGGTACACTCCACTAAAGATCCACAGCTGCAATATTCTCACTGTAGATATATTTCTTTGTCTATGGATATAGACCAATAATAGCAAATTAGTCAATCACAGTGTTCGTAACACCAGCTGGGTCAAATTACCGTTTAACCCCCGGGTTACTTTTAAATCCTTAAGTACTAGTGCTCCTTTAATGAACAACTTGTTTATAGTCCAACCATTAAATAGAAACCCTCTCGGACCAGAGAGAGGGTAGGGCCCTTTGTTCAAGTCCCAGAGACACAACTTAAGGGAGCACTTATTTACTTACCATAAAAATGGGAATAAGTGAATTCCATTTTGTATAATTATGTCCCCAGCTCCCCACTCGATCTTGTCCCCAAGATGGTAGGCATATTGAGTCGGCAAATGGCTACTTTCATCCATACAAATCAAAGGGAAATCCCTCATGGACAAGAGTTCATAATATACTCAGGATTAAGACTAAGTTTCCTAGGTCATCTTATTGAAATAGAAACCTAACTAGTCAATGGAGTTACATCTAGTGATTACTATTTCGTGGTCTAGTCTTATGCAAACTTATTGCATAGGATAACCCCACTCACATGTCACCTACACGAATGCGTTAGATCATTGCGTTTGTATCAAATACAAAGTGGGTCGTATCCATAATGTCACCAGGATAATGTACCCAACCTTATCCCTATACTATAGACTCTTTAGATTGTATCTTAAACATTGATCTCCATATGTCCCCACATATAGTTCAAGACTCATAAAACAACCTAAGATGTTAGTTTATTGGATTTAGGGTTATTAAGACAAAACAAACAAAAACAATCAATAATGCTTATTGAAGCAACAACTCAATAACTCTATTAATGATTTAATTACGGTCAAATTATTATATTTACATTCTACGAGTTTTAGAGCATAAAACCCAACAAACTCCCACTTGAACTAAAACTCTAGTGGGTTGTATATCAAAAGAGAAGTGAGAATGGTAAGTATGTAAATACAATAAATTATGGCATCCATATACCCATTACACATCTCCCACTTGCCCTAGATTACACAATGTATATACCCCGCAGACCTAGACTTTCTAGATGACCCTCAAACACTTTAGTCAAGAGAGCCTTCATAAATGGATCAACAATATTATGCTCCGAAGTGATTTTTGTGATAATCACATCTCCTCGTTGCATAATCTCCTGGATAAGGTGATACTTCCTCTCAATATGCTTTCCTTCTTTATGGTCGCAAGGCTATTTAGAGTTGGTTACTGCCCCACTGTTGTCACATACTGCTTCCTTTGCTGCTTCACAAGCAGCTACATACTCAACATCCATAGTAAAATCTGCAATGCATCCTTTCGTGATGCTACGTCATACTACAGCTCCTCTGTTTAAGTTGAACACTGATCCTGACGTGGATTTCCTAGAATTNCGTTAGCTGTGGGTACACTCCACTAAAGATCCACAGCTGCAATATTCTCACTGTAGATATATTTCTTTGTCTATGGATATAGACCAATAATAGCAAATTAGTCAATCACAGTGTTCGTAACACCAGCTAGGTCAAATTACCGTTTAACCCCTGGGTTACTTTTAAATCCTTAAGTACTAGTGCTCCTTTAATGAACAACTTGTTTATAGTCCAACCATTAAATAGAAACCCTCTCGGACCAGAGAGAGGGTAGGGCCCTTTGTTCAAGTCCCAGAGACACAACTTAAGGGAGCACTTATTTACTTACCATAAAAATGGGAATAAGTGAATTCCATTTTGTATAATTATGTCCCCAGCTCCCCACTCGATCTTGTCCCCAAGATGGTAGGCATATTGAGTCGGCAAATGGCTACTTTCATCCATACAAATCAAAGGGAAATCCCTCATGGACAAGAGTTCATAATATACTCAGGATTAAGACTAAGTTTCCTAGGTCATCTTATTGAAATAGAAACCTAACTAGTCAATGGAGTTACATCTAGTGATTACTATTTCGTGGTCTAGTCTTATGCAAACTTATTGCATAGGATAACCCCACTCACATGTCACCTACACGAATGCGTTAGATCATTGCGTTTGTATCAAATACAAAGTGGGTCGTATCCATAATGTCACCAGGATAATGTACCCAACCTTATCCCTATACTATAGACTCTTTAGATTGTATCTTAAACATTGATCTCCATATGTCCCCACATATAGTTCAAGACTCATAAAACAACCTAAGATGTTAGTTTATTGGATTTAGGGTTATTAAGACAAAACAAACAAAAACAATCAATAATGCTTATTGAAGCAACAACTCAATAACTCTATTAATGATTTAATTACGGTCAAATTATTATATTTACATTCTACGAGTTTTAGAGCATAAAACCCAACAAACTCCCACTTGAACTAAAACTCTAGTGGGTTGTATATCAAAAGAGAAGTGAGAATGGTAAGTATGTAAATACAATAAATTATGGCATCCATATACCCATTACACATCTCCCACTTGCCCTAGATTACACAATGTATATACCCCGCAGACCTAGACTTTCTAGATGACCCTCAAACACTTTAGTCAAGAGAGCCTTCATAAATGGATCAACAATATTATGCTCCGAAGTGATTTTTGTGATAATCACATCTCCTCGTTGCATAATCTCCTGGATAAGGTGATACTTCCTCTCAATATGCTTTCCTTCTTTATGGTCGCAAGGCTATTTAGAGTTGGTTACTGCCCCACTGTTGTCACATACTGCTTCCTTTGCTGCTTCACAAGCAGCTACATACTCAACATCCATAGTAAAATCTGCAATGCATCCTTTCGTGATGCTACGTCATACTACAGCTCCTCTGTTTAAGTTGAACACTGATCCTGACGTGGATTTCCTAGAATCCTTGTCAGTTTGAAAATCAAAGTTGGTGTATCCTGTAAGGATTAAATTCTTAGCTCTATACACCAGCTTGTAGTCTCTCGTTCTATTAAGATACTTGAGTATGTTCTTAACCGCAGTTTAGTGGTCTAACCCTGGATTGGACTGGTACCTACTGACTATTCCCACTGCATAACAAATGTTTGGCCTAGTGCAGAGCATAACATACATTAAGCTGCCCAAGGCTCATGATTTTCTTGTATACACAAGGGTCATCAACATTTTGTTCAAAATCAAAAGATTTGATCGCAGTATCAAACCTAATATTCCAAGATTTGGATGCTTGTTTCAACCCATAAATGGATCAATTTAGCTTGTAAACTTTTTACTCTTGACCTTGTGATATGAACCCCTCAGGTTGAGACATGAAGATACTCTCTTCAAAATTGCCATTCAGAAAAGTAGTATTGACATCCATTTGCCAAATTTCATAGTCATAATATGAGGCTATGAATAAGAGAATTCTTATAGATTTAAGCATAGCAACATGGGAAAAAGTTTCCTCATAGTTAACCCATTCTCTTTGGGTGCAACCCTTTACTACAGGTCTAACTTTGAAGGTCTGTACCTTCCCAGCTACATCTCTCTTTCGTTTATAGATCCATTTACACCCTATGGGTTTAACCCTTTCAGGTCGATCTACAAGTTCTCATACTGAATTGAAGTACAAAGAATCCATTTTAAGATCCATGGCTTTGATACATTAGTCCTTGTCTACATCATTCATTGCCTGTTTATAGGACAATGGATCCTCAACACCATTGTCTGGCACGAGGACCTGAGTTTCAGTTAAACCCAAGTCACGATTAGGTTGTGATACAACCCTCCCATTGCGTCGAGGCATTCCCAATGATTAAGAACGAGACTGGCCAGAAGTACTGGCTCCTTCATTAACTCTTGATGAAGGACTAGTCTCATCAACAACTCTTGTTGACTCTTTAGTAGCTTCATTTAATACCATTTTATTTCGTGATTTATGATCTCTCATTTGGTCTTCTTCTAAGAATGTAGCGTTTGTCGATATGAGGTTCCAATTTCTTAGGATTTGTCACTAGCATATGTGCAGGACAATCCCAAATTCTGAAGTAGCGCAAACTAGGTTTACATCCCCTCCATAACTCAAAAGCCGTTTCAGAAACACTCTTAGAGGGAACATTGCTCAAGATACGAACTGCAGTCTCTACTGCATACCCCAAAACGAGCTAGGCAATTGAGCATAGCTCATCATAGAATGAACCATGTCTAACAAGGTTCTATTTCTCCTTTCTGATACACCGTTGTGCTGAGGTCTACCAGGTGCTGAGAGTTGGATTTGGATTCCATGTTCTACCAAATAGTCCTGGAATCTTAAATCTATGTACTATCCACCTCGATCAGATCGAAGTGTTTTAATTGTTTTACCTAACAGGTTTTCAACTTCTGCCTTATACTCCTTGAACTTTTTAAGTGTTTCAGACATATGTTCCATTAGGTATAAGTAACCATACCTCGAATAATCATCTATAAAAGAGATAAAGTATTTGTACTCTCCTCGAGCTTTTACATTCATTGGACCACAGAGATTCGAATGTATGAGTTCTAAAGATTCTTTGGCTCTATAACCTTTTCCACTAAAAGGTCTTTTAGTCATTTTACCTTCAAGACAAGATTCACATGGAGGTAATGAATTATCTTCTAACTCATTTAGAAGTTCATTCTTTACCAATATCTCAATCCTATCGAGATTTATGTGACCTAATCTCAAATGCTAAAGATAAGTACTATTGTTCTAGGAGAAATTCTTTGCCTTTTAGTTTGAGTATTAGTAGTTTTAAACATCTCATGATTTAAAAGTGTTTTTGCTTTAGTTGATCTTAACGCATATAAGTTGTTTTCTAATTATCAGAACAAATATGTATACCATTTTTCAAAATGAACGCTTCATTAACAGAAAAAATAACTGAGTACAATTGTTCAATTAAACAGGAAATAGATACTAAGTTCCTTTTTATTTTAGGAACTATATATAGATTTTCCAAAAATAAAAATCTATTTCCAAAAAACAACTTTGCAGCTCCCATTGCATAAGCTAAAATGGCATCTCCTGTTCCAACCTTGAGCGTCATTTCACCCTCCTCAAGCTGCTGGAAGGAATTAATTCCCTGTAAAGAAGAGCAAACGTGATTAGTGGCACCCAAATCAAGTATCCAGGCATTATAGTCATTTTCCACTAAACAAGTTTCTAAAACAAGTAAATCATATTTACCTGCTTTTTCCTTCTTCTCAGCAAGGTACTTAGGGCATTGCGTTTCCAAAGACTTGGTCATATGAGTGAAAAAGGGATGCAAATTTTGTTAAAGAGGAATTTTATGTGGGAACAAGGTGCAGGATCTTGAATTCTGTGAACATTGTATATAAGAGGTGTTCATCGTACAAAAGGGACACTTGATTACATCCATCTAAATTGTTAGGGATCTTCTAGAGTTGAGTCTCTTGGAGACAGTAGATATTTTATGTCTATAATTGATGATTACTCAAGAATGACTTGGGTATTTATGATGAAGCATAAAAGTGAAGCCTTCAAGAATTTCAAACAATGGAAGATTTTGATTGAAAATCAAATTGGAAAGAAGATCAAAAAGTTGAAGAACTAAAAATGGTCTGAAATTTTATGGTCTAAGTTCAATGAGTTCTGTAAAGCTGAGGGAATTGTTTGTCATCATACTGTTAGGGACACTTCGCAGCAAAATGGGTTGCATAACGTATGAATCAGACATTTTTAGAGAGAGCAAGGTGCATGCTCACTAATCTTGGGTTGGCTAGAAGGTTTTGGGCAGAGACAGTAAATACAACATGTTATCTGATCAACCGTGGACCTCACACAGGTATTGATTGTAAAACACCTTATGAGGTGTGGTTTAGTGAGCCTGCAGATTATTCTTTATTAAGGGTTTTTTGTTGTACTGTTTACTATCATGTTAATGAGGGTAAATTAAAACCAAGAGCTAAAAAATGTATATTTGTTGGCTTTGGAGATGGAATTAAGGGATATCGAGTTTGGTCGCCTTTTAAACATAAAGTTATACTTAGTAGGAATGTGATCTTTGATGAGAATTCCATGCTTAACTCAAATGTAAAGTCTGTTGTGATGTCTACTATCATGTTAATGAGGGTAAATTAAAACCAAGAGCTAAGCAAGGTATATTTGTTGGCTTTGGAGATGGAATTAAGGGAGAGAGTAGTAGTGTTGATAAACAAGTGGAAATGTAATTCACTTTAGTTGTACATGAATTAAAACCCCAAGGTGGAGAAGATCGACTTGTTACTACAAAAACTGTAGTGCTGCTAGAAACTGAGGTGATTGAAATTTCAGAAAATGTTGTGCCTGAGAATTCTAGTCAACACACAGATCAACCAAGTATAGCTCGTGATGCAGCTAGAAGAGTTGGTGTTGGGCCTCCAAAGAGGTATGGTTTTGAAGATATGATGAATTATGCACTACATGTTGCTGAAGAGGTGGATCCTCTTGAGCCACCACCTATAAAGAAGTAGTTTCTTGTAGTGAGTCTGCTCAGTGGCTTGCTGCTATGGGGGATGAGGTGGAATCTTTAGATAAAAATAAGACTTGAGAGTTGGTCAAATGACCTAAGGAGAGAAAGTTTGTCACTTGTAAATGGGTCTTCAAGAAAAAAAAAGAATCTCACCTACAGAGGTATTAAGTATAAAGCTCGAGTTGTGGCTAAAGAGTCCAGACAAAGAGAAGTTGATTAATAATGAGATTTTCTCACCAGTAATCAAACATACTTCTATGAAAGTGCTACTAGCTATGGTAGCACATCAAAATTTGGAACTTGAACAACTAGATGCAAAGACAACTTTCTTACATGGAGAGTTAGAAGAAGAGATTTATACGACCCAACCAGATGGTTCCAGTGTCATGGTAAAGAATATTATGTTTGCAAGTTGAAAAAGTCCTTGTATGGAGTAAAATAATCTCCAAAGTAGTGGTACAAGTGGTTTGACAGCTATATGGTCGGACTTGGTTAAACCTGAAGTCTGTATGATTGTTGTGTATATCACAATAAAGCTAAAGATGATTCAATGATTTATCTACTTTTTTATGTAGTGATATGCCCATAGTTGCAAAGTCCAAGTCTAATATTCAGAAGTTGAAAGATATTCTCAGTGTTGAGTTTGATATGAAGGATTTGGGTGTTGCTAAAAAAAATTTGGGTATGGAGATCTATAGGAACAAAGATAAAAATAAGCTTTTCTTGTCACAGAACTGCTATATTAAGAAGATATTGTCCAATTTTGGTATGTCATCAACTAAGCCTATAGATACTCTTAGTACTGCAAATGCTTGTTTGTCATCTGTACTTTCACCACAGTTTGAAGCTAAGGAGTATATGTCTCGAGTTCCTTATGCTATTATAGTGGGAAGTTTGATGTATGTTATGGTTTGTACTAGGCTTGGTCTCGCCCATGCTGTTAATGTTGTCAACAGGTTCATGGGCCAACCTGGAAAGGAACATTGGCAAGCTGTTCAAAGGATTTTTTGTTACCTTAGAGGTACGTCTGATATTGGTCTTATTTATGAGAATGATACAAAGTTGTTTGGTGACTGGTTATTTTGATTCTGATTGTGCTATAGGAGGTCAATGACGGGTTATGTGTTCACTCTGGGTAGCTCTATTGTTAGTTGGAAGGCAACCTTACAGCCTACAGTTACCTTGTCTACTATTGAACCGGAGTACATGACTATAACAGAAGCTGTTAAAGAGCGAATCTGGTTGAAAGGGTTTGTTAATGATCTTGGCTTACATCACGATCAGACTATTGTATATTGTGATAGTTTGAGTGCAATATGCCTAGCCAAGGATCAAGTTTATCATGAGAGGACCAATCACATAGATGTAAGATATCACTTCCTGAGAAGTGATGAGAAGTAAGCAGAGGTTTAAGGTGATGAAAAATGGTATTATTGATAATCCAACGAATATATTCACAAAATCAGTTCCACATGGCAAGTTCCAACATTGCTTGGACTTGTTGAATGTTCTGAATTGTTAGTGGTCTCTTTTAGGATACTTTGAGGCATGAGAGAGAAGTCCGAGTATGTTTGGCAATGTTGTTTATGTTGCATCAAGTACATTTGGTATCTGTGAGAGAATTCAAGTCAAGGTGGAGGTTTGTTGGAATGCCTTCAATCCTAAACCTAATTAGTATTGATATTTGATATATTTAATTATTTAAATATCGTCCTTCTCCACCTAGGATTTAGAGAAGTGCACTACATAAACTTCCTAACCCTATAGGTTTTATTCATTTTGTAATCTTGTAACATTCTCTCTAATAAAATTGTTCTCCTTTTATCTCGTGACGTAGCTAACACATTGTTAGTGAACCATGTGAATTTGTGTGTCGATCTTCTCTATTTTTTTTTACGTTCTTTTGTATTCTTTAATTGTCGATTTCGTAACATAAATAAAAATTGATATATAAAAATTAAATATATCCCAATTAAAATAAAAAAAAAATTATATTTTTAAATAACTAAGGGCGTTTTCGAGAGTGATTTTAAAATCTCCAAAAACACTTTTTCCATTTTTAAAATGGCTCGAAAATACAGTTTTAATCACTTAAAATTAATGTAATTTCAATTTTACATTTTATGCAATTTCCATATCATCAAAATTAGTTTTGAAGGATTAAAAACATGTTCCACGGTGATGTTGAAAATAACAAAAGTGATTTTAGTCATTTCAAAATCACTTCCAAACATGCCCTAAATAGTTGGTCATATGAAGGTTTTAAAAATTGAAAGAAAAAAAAAACTATTTTGATTTAAATTAAAAATGTAAATTAAGTGGATTATTATATTATCCCTATCAAAACTTAACAAATATATATTTTAAGAGCCACTTGCAAGATTAGCAAAAAAAATATAATTAAAATTACAAATTTAGCAAGGACAAAAGCATTGAAGCAAATTTTCATTTTTTATTATTCCAAATTTACCCTTATTGGTGTATCAGCATATATATCAGTAGTATATCTGACATACTTTATATTTGGAACTGATATATCAAAATTGCAATGTTATACTTAAAATTTTATTTAGAATAAATGTTGATATACTACTGATACACTAATAATATACTCGAATACGTGTCTAGCTATCACAATTGATGCACTAATGATCTATTTACTTAAAATTGAATTTTGAATGAGTATCAATATACTTTGATACTCTAATACAATACTTCAAATGGATTTAGATCATGAGTGATATACTATTGATACACTAAAAATGTACATGAAAAATGAATTTGTAATGACTACTAATATATTATCGATACATTTATTTTATGTTACAGTTTAAATAAAATTTGAACAAGTGTTGATAAACTAGTGATATACCAATACAATACTTACAATGGATTCAGATCACAAGTGATATACTATTGATACACTAGAAATGTAATGAAATGAATTCTTAATGAGTATTGAAAACACTATTGATACTTCTATGTTACAGTTTAAAAATAAGATTTGAATGAGTATTGATAAACTATCGATACACTAATGATCTATATTTTGAGCTTATTCTAATATACTATTGATACACCAATGATCTATACATGCAATACACTTTGAATTAGTACTAATATACAATTGAAATGTCAATGTTATACCTTTAAGTATCTTTCTAAATGATATACTTCATACTTGGTATGTTAATAATATCATTTATACATTTTTTTCTCTCTAAATCAGGTATGTCAATCAATGAATATACAGTTTGTTACACAATTGGTATACCAAAATAAATATAACTTATATACCAACAAAATCATATAAAAATTTGAAAAAAAAAACAAATTAACTAATATAATTTATATTTAGTATATCATTTGACAAAATTAATGAATTTAACATATACCATCAAAATCAAAATTGAACTATTTTGATGAAAATAATATCAAAATGAAATAATATATATATACACATATATATATATACCATAATCGGACAAACAACATCGACCATAACAAAATTAAGTCATGATATATTAGTTGTATATGTCACCACATGCCCGAGACAATGCGAAGCAGCTGACGTCCTCGAAAAGGGTGAATTTTAAAAGAAAATAAAAAGGAGTCACCACCAATCTTTTTTATGGTGTGATTAGACATCGAAGTAAAATAACAATTTTTAATTTAAAAATAAAAATGGTCTGCAAAAATTAGAGTTGAGCTCGGGAGTCATTTGTGTATGGGGAAGGTGTTAGCACCCCACAACACTTATTAAACAAAACGGTGACCAATTTATTTTTATTTTGAATTGAAAATATTCTTTAATTGTTTTAAGAAAAATAATGTCGTATTTTAACCCTCATTACTCCAATATTTGAAGCAATGATCCCATAAAATAAGTTAAACAAATTCCATCAATTTGACTATATTATAATTGAAGAAAAAATCATCATCTCAACAAAGTGAGAAGTTATTAAATTTTCTCAAAATTCGTCATAAGATGGTCTCTAAATAAATGAATTTTTTAAAAAAACATTAATTAAATTCATTTTTTCTTGATATCAAATCTCAGACTCCCTAAAGATGCGATCCCTCACCTTAAGAATTCTAGGAAATCGAACTCACAAATTTCCTAGATTCCATCATAGGATTTTTTTAAAGGAAAGTGGTCTTAAAAACAAGTTATTAGAAAAATAATTGATTAGAAAACCTTTTAAAATCATAGATTAATTTGTGAATGCTCGAAGACACAAAAAGTGTAGTTTTAAAGAAAAAAAATTTAAATGATTTAGGAAGAGTCTTGTGAGAAATTTTAAGAAACTTAGAGAAATTTAAATTGGAAGGATTTTAAAACTTTGAGAAATTTTAATTTAGAACAATTTAAAAACTTTGGGGAATTTTAATTAGAAATTAAATAAGACTTAATATGAATATTATATAAGAAAAACATAATTAAAATACGCATCCTAATAAATTAAGCAAATATAAAAGGGCATAAAAAAATTTAATAAAAAAAATATATTGGAGATCAATCTTGGACTCCCAAAGAATCAACTCCTCACCTCAAAAATTTTGGAAAATCGGACTCCCAAATTTTCTAAATTCCGTCGTTGGAAATTTTAAGGAAAACGCTTTTGAAAACATTTAAAAAAAAAAAAGATTAAAACATCTTCTTTAGCCAAACTCAAAGGGTTTAAATATTAACGGTTTGGAAATAAATTTAAAAGTATTGAAAATGCTAGAGAAATTTTTCTAAAAAAGGACATTAATGGAAATATGTAAAGTTACATTGATAAAATATATAATTTAATAATATATATAAAGTAATAAATAAATAAGCAGTGATATTAACAAATATATTAAACGTTTAATAAAACATATTAGAAATCAATCTCGGACTCCCAAAGAATCAACTTCTTCGCCTGAAGATTCTAGAAAATCGAACTCCCAAATATTTCTAGAATCTGTCTTCGGAGTTTTTTAGAAAAAACAAACAAAGATTAAGAACATTAGACTAATATCACTTAATTATAACACAACATGAATATATTAGAATAGTGACAAAACAAAACTCTTGAAAGATAAAATGGTTAAATGTGATACTTAAGATAAAATAGACAAATAAAGACCAAGAAAAAGGCCAAATAAAGAATATAAAAAGATAAACTCAAGAAAAGAAATAACAACTACAACAACAATAATAATAAATTAATAAACAAATAAATAATAATAAAATTCAATAGAAAAAAAGAAGAAGGTAAATGGCACAACAAGTAGTAAAATAAAACAAATTAAAAAAAAAAGGAAAAGAAAAGTTAAAGGCACATTAGCGCAGTTACATAATAATAATAATAATAATAATAATAATAATAATAATAATAATAATAATAATAATAATAATAAAGATGACGATAATAATAATAATACTAAGAAATAAACAAATAACTAATAAAAAAACGAAAATAGTAGCGAAATATCTAACACTCTTGGCACTTCTTTTTCTCAAGTTACTTGAAGAGATAGAAGAAGAAGAATGAAAAGCAAAGTTGGAAACAAGAACATCAAACTCTCTTATTTTAAGTAAGGAAGGAGGTTATAGGGCTTTTAAAGAAGAGGAGATTCTGGGTATAGTTGTCAGGTTTTTGTTTTGGAAGAGAAAATGAGAATTCTGGGGTTGTTGTGGATGGAGGCTCTCAAGAGTTGTTGTTGAGAAAGAAGGGATTGGTGTTTGATGAGAAAAGAAGAGGAAAAAAAAAAGTGTGAAGGCTAGAGTTCTTTGAAGAGAAAATGAGGGTTAATGGAAGTGGTGGCTTGGTAGGGTTTTTTAGAGAGAAGAAGGGAATTATAAAAGCTAAAGTCATTTCCACAATTGCCTAATTTCTTTTTAATGGATTTTATTTCAATTTTGAAATTTTGCCAAACTTGGCTAAGGCCAAAAAGGAAGAACAACTTTTAGGCAACTAAAACCAAATTCAAATTTTTTCCAATTTGCTTTGCTTTTCCCTTTTTTTTCTTACCCTAACTAAATTGGTTACTTTAATCAAAATAAAATAAAAGTTAGAAGAGGTAAAAATTAACATAAAAAAAGAGGATAACAATCAAAATTAGATTAGAAAAACTAAGATAAAAAGTAATCTAAAAATAAATTAATTTAAATGAAGCCGAATAAAAAAAGGTGGCTACAACGTGCCCCCCTTCATACATCCTTGTAGCATTAGAAGGTGGACGAACGTGTAGCCACTAATTGCCGAAGTAAAATACTTCAATCATATTAACAAGCATAAAAAGGTCGTTTCAAACATGCTCGATAAAGACAGCATAAAGGTTGAGGATCATTGATGAGCAAGTTCTACCGCAACAAAAGGTGTCAAGGGCCAGGGATAAACATACACCATCACAATGAAAAAAAGGGCTAGGGCCAGGGATAAACAAGCACCACTGCAACAAAAGGTGTTAATGACTAGGGATAAACAAGTGCCTCATGAAAAAAAAACTGGAGGCTAGGGATAAACAAGCGCCATCACAACAAAAATAAAAGGCTAGGGGCTAGGGATAAACAAGCACGACCACAACAAAATGTGTCAAGGGCCAGGGATAAACTGTAACGACCCGACTTTTACAAACTAATCGGATCATTACTCAATACATGCAAAACTTCAAAGAACGACACTATGCTGAATAGTGAAGAAGGATCAAAGCTTTTCATAAAAGTTTCTACTTATATTAATTCAAGAAAATAACACTTTAATAAGTATAAAAGGAAATTTTAGTTTGGGTACTCCTAATAAAATCAATGAATGAAAAATCCACATAATAAAAAAAATAGACGAGTCTCAAACAAATTCGACAGTTGGACAACAATTTTAGTAAAACATGCAAGACTACGCGGAAGCTACTACGAGTCCCGTGATGCCCTTAAGGATTCTTCTTGTCATTCGCCGGCACATTCCTTCTTTTACCTGAAAAACATATAAGATGAAAGGTTGAGTAATTATATTACTCAGTAAGTGACCCCACTACAGGAGTCGGGCTAGGCACCTAGGTCCTTTAGGTGCGTCAAACATGAGACATGCATATCTATCATACTTCTATAGGGTAATGGTTATACCCGCCCACCGTTGGTTATGGATGCCCACAAACCTCTAGAGCCCCGAAGGAAGCTCTTACCTCTGATGATTTCGAAGGAACACAAACCTCTAGTGCATTCGAAGGAGCACAACCTCTGGTGAACCCGAAGGAACACAACCTCTAGTGAACTCGAAGGAACACATCCTCTAGTGATCCCGAAGGAACACAACCTCTAGTGAACCCGAAGGAACACATCCTCTAGTGATCTCGAAGGAACACAACCTCTAGTGAACACGAAGGAACACATCCTCTAGTGATCCCGAAGGAACACAACCTCCTGTGGACATCCAATCGACGTAGGGGAGTTACCACTACCCATCATACATGATCAATCAAATTCACACTCCTTCCATTCCATGAATTCATACATTAACAGTACTATTCATAAATATCTCATAGTATAAACTTATACACTATCAAGCACATACAACTTAAAGACATGGAAATTTCATACAAGCATCTTAAATCATACGTGGCTTTGAAAATCTACTACATCATGGCAACTAAACATAAGGCCCGAAGGCGGTTCAGGTAGTAAGATCACTTACCTGAGGGTTGATCCATAAAGCTAACCACACTGCAACCTTTGCAAAAATTCCTGAACAAACTGGGAATAAAATTCCTCTAACTCAAGTTATTCATCAAGCCTAACCTATCATAAGCAAATTCAAAATTTGTTCGAAGGAGTCCTTACCCGAACGTGACCAAACTCGCAGTTTCCTCTGACCTTACAAACTAAAGCAATCGTCGACCACTTATTAATATTTACCAATTAATTCGTATTCCCAAATAATTTCCAAAACATGCCACTAACCTACTCAGGGTTAAGATACTTACTTAGGGAGTCCTGGTCCGGTGACTGTCGGTTAGCCGAGAATGAGATTCCGTGTGAGAGCGAGAGCCGAGCGAGAGAGCGAGAGTCCGAGAGCGTGAGAGCGTGATCCTGGGGTAGAGAGCGTGATTTCCGAGTGTGAGAGTGGGAGGAGTGTGAGTTAGCGAGATCAGCGAGAGAGCTAGAGAGCGAGAGCCACAGGAGAGCGTGAGAGAAGCGACGGAGAGGGAGAGATGGCGACGGAGAGGGAGGGAGATGGTGGCAGAGAGGGAGGGAGATGGCGACGGAGAGGGAGAGAGATGGCGGAGAGTGAGAGAGATGGCGGGGCAGAGGGAGAACGGAAGAGGAGGGAGGCGGCGGCGGCGAAGGCGGCGGGGAGGGAGTGAGGAGAAAGAGAGGCGACGGAGAGGGAGAGAGAGAGAGCTTTTTTTTTCTCTTCTTTTCTTGACTACACGTATACCGAGGAGGATTTGAAATAAACCCTAATTCCTTCCCCTCCTTAGCCCATTAACTCCAACTTTTCCCTTTTTGTTTTTCCAACCAAATAAAATAAAATCTTCTTTACTAAATCCATTTATTTTATTTTATTTTCCCCAAAATAAGCTATCTTTTTCCAATTCCCAACAATTTCCTTAAATCCACCAAGACTCACCAACCACTATAAATGAAATTTTAAAACTTTTCTCCTTAAACTAAATAAATGCATAAATACATATAAATAAATATAATTTCCTTTTCATGCATAATGACTTAGATTTACTTAATAGGAGGATTTACCTTAATGATTTGAGTTGTCACATAAACAAACACCATCACAACAAAAAGTGTCAAAGGAAGTACCACTTGACAAAATAAAAATGAGTTGGAGGCCAGGGACTAAAAAGTGCCATCATAGCAAAACATGTTAAGGGCTAGGGATAAACATGTGCCTCATAACAAAATAAAAATGAGGTGAGGTTAAAGATAAACAAACGCCTCACAGCAAAAATAAAAGGTTGGGGGCTAGGGATAAACAAGCACCACCACAACAAAAGGCATCGAGGGCCAGGGATAAACAAGCGCCTCATGACAAAATGAAAACGAGCTGGAGGCCAGGGATAAACAAATGCCATCACAACAAAAAGTGTCAAGGGCTAAGGATAAACAAGCTCACTTGACAAAATAAAAATGAGTTGGAGGCTAGGGATAAACAAGCACCATTACAGCAAAAAGTGTAAAGGGCCAGATGAACAAACACCACTTGACAAAATAAAAATAAGTTGGAGGCTAGGGATAAACAAGCACCATCACAGCAAAAAGTGTCAAGGGCCAGGATGAACAAGCACCACTTGACAAAATAAAAATAAGCTGGAGGCCAGAGATAAACAAGCGCCATCATGGCAAAAATAAAAGGTTGGGGGCCAAGGATAAACAAGCACCACTACAGCAAAAGGTGTCAAAGGTTAGGGATAAACAAGTGCCTCATGACAAAATAAAAATGAGTTGGAGGCTTGGGATAAATAAGCACCATCACGACAAAAATAAAACGTTAGGGGCCAAGGATAAACAAGCACCATCATAATTAAGAACGTAAGGATAAATGTCATTCATGAATGTACGTATGCATGTATATGTTTGCTAAATTATGCTTATTTTCATAGTTTTTTCTTACGCTTATCTAGAATCTTTTTAAAAAGAATAAAACAAGTTAAAGCATACAAAATAGCTTGTTTCCTTTTCCACAAAAAAAAACTTACAATTAGGTACTACAAACTTGAGTCTTAATCTGGCTTCTAACTTGCCTTGAAAATCTCCTTGAAGTGATTATTTACCAAATAAAACACCATTTTTAAACTTGAGATCGATGGTAAAACGATGGATCTATAAGAAACTTGATGATCTGGTAGCTAAAAACCTTGATCTATTCAAATTGAATGAATAAAATACTTAACTGAAGAAAGCCCTTAAAATGCGCAAGTGTATTCATAGTTGTCTTTGATAGTCTTTAATACAATGAGATGATCCTTCCAAACTGATCCTCCTCTACGAGTAATGATGACAGACATTCTGTATCCTGAGATGGTACTTAATAGGGAAAACTGGTTTAGCCCTATATATTAAATTACGGGAGACTGGCTCAGTTAAATTATGGGATGATCCTTCCAAACTAATCCTCCTCTATGAGCAATTATGACGGACATTCTGTATCCTGAGATGGTACTTAATAGGAAAAACTGGTTTAGCCCTATATATTAAATTACGGGAGACTGCTCTAGTTAAATTACGAGATGATCCTTCCAAACTGATCCTTCTCTATGAGCAATGATGACAGACATTCTGTATCTTGAGATGGTACTTAATAGCCAAAACTGGTTTAGCCCTATATATTAAATTACCGGAGATTGTCCCAGTTGATGTGGAAATAAATGATAGCATCTCAGGACCACCATTTTTTCCCCAACAACCCTGATTGTAGGATGGTTCCACTATATCAACTCAAATTTCAACAAAGAATAGTTTATGCTCCATTTTTTGTATCCAATCCAGGTATAACCTGATGCACCTTTATACTCACAAAGTGGAGGCATGATGGCTGAATAAACATACTCTGTTCTCCAAATGCAAGTTCATACTACTTCCAAAGTTTTTTTTCCCTGCCTGGTAGTTTTCCAATCATCTTATTATGGTTCGAGCATGTTTGGGAACGAAATATTTTAATTTCATTTCATTGCTCAGGATTAAGAAATGGAACTTTCTATCCGACTTTGATGTTGATTTCATTTTTAATGTTCTCATTAATCCCATATTTTCTTCTATGATAGACAAATAAGGGTATGAATATAATCAATAATATATTTGGAAAAAATGGAAGCCAACAATCCATTTCAATCAAAGAAAATAGTAATCAAGATGATATCCAATTCAACAAAAGATTAAAGGTACCCCTATTACAAGGTTTCGTCACAACCTTAAGGATAGATGTGTCTACCTATGTTATGATAGATATAGATTGTGATATTTTGCTATTATTTGTAAATATTTTCAGCATTTTGGTATTTAAAATAATTTTTCTATTTGAAAGACATAAATGCCCCCCCGATGAGACTTATATTACAACTCTGTCTTCGTGCATTTCCCGTGTAAGTTAGCATTTCGAACCCTAACACTCTGCTATCGCCTTACTCGGTCAGGTCTGCGTTTCTCTCAGGTTCTCACTCTTAGTTTACGGAATTTGACATAGTGAATTGAAAGGTTTGGAATCTTCAAATCCAGAAACCAATATTTTCTTCTGTTTTTTTCGATTTTTCTTTTTCTGTAACGAGAGGCAATTCGTTTGGTTGGTAAGGAGAAAATGAAAAATGATTGGACTTCATTTTCTGCCACGATGTGAAAGCAAAATCTCTTTGGCGATGATACCAAAGCTAAATTATCTATTTTCTGTTGTTTTTTCATGGTGAAATTAGGAATTTATCGAATTAGAGATGGCGAGCGCAGTAGATGCTGCAGGAGATCCAATTCCTACATCGGCGGTGCTAATGTCTTCGTCAAAGCACATTGCGAACAAGTGTCGATCGGAGAATGTGGCATATCTCCAGTGTAAACAGAAGGATCCGAACCCGGAGAAATGCCTGGACAAAGGCCATCAAGTCACTCGATGCGTCCTCTCCCTGTAAGTGATTAACATTTTGTTATTTTCTTAGCCAAAGTGTGAATTCGCATTTCTCCGGAAAATTGCTTTAGTTATCATATGATCGTCTTCTGATCTGCTAGCAAATTGGGGGTTAGGAAATATATTGCTTTAGTAATCATATGATCGTCTTCTAGCAAATAGGGGGCTTTAGTAATCATATGATTGTATTCTGGGCCGCTAGGAAACTGGAAAGAAAATAAGTGGTATTTCTTAGGTTTGACACAAAATAATTAGTACAGGTGCTGATAAAATCTTAGGTTGATAATCATGTATCTGACTAAATGATAGTGTCCGTGGTCTTATGGTGCCACCAATTCGTATCTCAGCCCCATTAGCTCAGGTTCACGGTGGAACAACGGACTGTGGAGGTCTTCCACATTCAGAAGGCACGGTGGAATTAATGGATATGGCGGTGGAGTTGAGCTGTGAAGTGGATCATCTTCCCATAAATTACCTTGGTTTTTCCCTTGATGGTAACCACCACTCCCTCGCCTCTTGGGAACCGTTAGTTGACAAGTCCAAAGCAAAGATTGCCGAGTGGAAAAGCTCCTTGCTTTCAAGGGGGACGCCTAACCTTGTTACACTTTGTGCTTAATGGGCTGCCTTTGTATTATTTTTCTCTCCTCAAAACGCTGGTGGGCACTATTAATAGATGGAGAAGTTGGGCATAGATTTTTTTTTGGAGTGGTGGTGATTACAAGGCCAGTAGTTATTTGGTTAAGTGGAAAATCACCTCTCTCCCCCTTTGCAATAGTGGTTTGGGGATAGGGTCTCTTAAAAAAAAAATCTTGCTCCTCTCAAAATGGCTGTGAAGATTCTCGATAGAGAGGAAGGTTGGTAGGAGCCAAGGTAGTGTGGGCTACCTTTGTCCCACTTGGATTAGAATGAGATAACCAATGTGGTACTTAAGTGGTTTGACTCTCTCATCTCAATAGCTGACTTTTGGGGTGTGGTTCTCCAAGGTGCTTAAGTACCTAACAACCCTTTGGAGGAAAGTGGTAAAGCAAAATTTATGGTGAAGGATCTCTAGGATGGATGATCCATCAACCTAAAGGTTACTCCAAAAAAAACAGCCCATGGTTTGACTTAAGTTTGTTAAATTCAAAGCCGGAAGTGGGCAGGAGATTTGCTTTCAGAAGGATGTGTGAATTGGGGAAACCCTTCATGAAGCTTTTCCAGAAATTTATAGCTTCTCTTAGGAAAGAACCAAAGAGGCGACAGTGGCAAGTTGTTGGGTTGATATTAATGAAACGTGGAATTGATGCATTAGGAGTGGCATCTTTGATTGAGAGCTCCAAGCTTGGATTGCTTTGATTGGCAAATCGGATGCTTTTCGCTTGGGGTTAGGTGGATTCCTCTGGTGCTCTCTACTAGAACACTTCTTTTGAAGTTTGGTGGAAATAGGTCGACTATGACTGATACGATTTGGAATTTTAAGATTCTTAAGAAGGCGAAGGTGTAATTATTAGTTAGGTGTTATTCTTTTGGACTGGAAGCCCTTTTTTAGGTTTAGGCCCCTTTCGCGTGACCTATTTTTTGTATGCCCTTGTATATCTTTTTATGTTTCTTAATAAAAGTGTATTTTCTTATTAAAAGTGAAAATTATGGAAAAAGATAATGGCAATGGAGTTCGATGTGGTTTCTGATTAAAATATCATGGTCAACAATGAAGCCCTCATGGAGAAGAGTCTTGGTGCAAGCGCAATTGCCGTATGTTTAAGAACTCTTCATACATTTTTGATAGATTTATGGATATGGTCTTTTCTACTGCTTTTTATTGGTTCAAGGATAAGCACCCTTTTAATCTTTTTAGCTTGTCTTATTTAGTCTCCAATTGGAAATGTTTCTTGTAATTGCCCATTGGCTTTTGGGGGTTTCCCTTTTCATTAATCAATGATTTTTATTTTTTATTTTTTAAAAAAAAAGCCCTCACAAAGAGTCATACAAAGAAGCACTATGTTTTCTCTTCCATGCAGAAAATATTCCTCATTCAATCGAAAACATTGCCTCCGGTCCATTTTTCTCAAAGTTGTATATTTTACAAAGAATATTCTTTTTTCCAAAATTTCTAGATGATTATGTAATTGTTGCTTATGAGACTAATTCAAGGATACCAGCCGATGGAAGCCTTGTGGCCTAGTAACAGGTGGACTGAATAGAATAAACTAATTTCTAACAAACTAGTTTGTTTAATGAAGATCATTTCATGGATCACTAGAGGATTATTTTTATTATCATTTTAACTATTTGTGAGTGTGGAGCGCACTCAAAGGATTTTTGAGAATAAACAACTAGTTGGTTTGAGCTGTTTGAACAGTTCAAGTTTAGCTAGATCGAAAACTTCAAATGGTGTTCCTTGTTAAAATTTATTGATGATTTATCCTTTCAGAATATTTGTTTGCAATCATGTTCCCATTTAGTTGGTACTTTTCTCTTATTTTGTCCACTCCCTTTGGAAGTTTGTATAACTGAACACTTTTTTTTTTTTTTTTTTGTTTAAATTCATTTGATCAATGAAAGGTTTTGTATCTTGTTTAAAAGGAAAAAATCGTGGATATAAGTGAATGTTATTAGAAATATGCGAGGTTAGATGACAATGATGAATGAATAATTTTAATTCCACAATTTTCGGAGGCAAAAGCTTTTGCTTGAACAATGCTTGATCATTTACAAATACTGCACATCTGATTACTGTGTATGTTGAGAATTTTTGTTCCTGAGGGATTTGTAATTATCTTGATTTTCCATTTTATTGTTCCTAAGTTCTACCTTCTAAGAAATGCTTCTGCTGCGTTGGGTATAGGGGTATTTCAGTGGTTAAATATGTGGCTGTGAAATAGTGAAACTAATATTGGACGGTTAAATGAAGATAATTCTGATTCTGCTTTGTTTTCTTGTTTTTCTATGTTCTTCCTAGACAAATAGTACTGCAGCATAGATTATGGGCATTCTATTGGTTTTGATATCCATGAAGAAGTGTTTGCACTATTTTTTTTTTAATCGGAAAATAAGAAATATGACATTTTCATTAGATAAATGAAGTATTCAACAACACGGGTGGAGAGCTTACCCCACAAAGGGGGCAGGTTGTACAAAATCCCTCCAATTAGCCGAAATTTCATAAAATAGTTGTAGATGAATCCTGGAAGGTATACTGTGAACTAAGAACATTGGTATGATCACATCAACTGTAATCCCTAAACTGATATAAAATGTTTAAAAAATTCAAGTGATTGTTTCCCACATATATTGAATTGCAAGTTATTTGTTTTTATTTTTTATTTTTTATTTTTTTATAGATATAACTGCTTTCATCAGAAAATAATAATGACATTTCTTTTCCGAATTGCAAGTTATTTTTCCAACCATTAACATCATACTTTTGATTTTGTGACTGCTACAGAATAGTTATTAACAATGCGTTTGATAGTTTATTAAAAAAAGAAAAAGGAAGAATATCCACTTTTCTTTAGTTTGTTGATATTCTGAAATCTTTGACTCTATTCTCTACTGTGACTATTCTCTTTTGCCTTCTTCCCCTGGTTGGTTTGGCTGTGTCACTTTTTAGCTCATGAGACTGCAGCCACTACTCATTACCATTCTCTATTTTCTTTTGTTTTACAATGATTCCCTGTTCTTGTTCCACTTTTTTTATCACTTTTTAGCTGGATATTTTGTGAGTGAGACATCCTTTCATTTCATCTTTTATATTCTCTCTCATCATACAATCACTTGCCACACCTCTCAACTCTCCTCAGTTTCACATTTGACAACTATACTTGTTTAAATAATTATCCTAATTTCTGCCTCGGTTCAGGAGGTCATGATTCAGTTGGATTAGAATCCCTTTTTGTATTTATTTTTGTATGCATTTGTATATTCTTTTATTTTCCTCGGCGAAAGCTTGGTTTCTTAAAAAGAAAAAGAAAATTAATTAATCGAAAGGTTGCTTTCGTTTGCAGGCTTAAAGATCTTCATCAAAGGTGCACAAAAGAGATGGATGCATACGTCGGTTGCATGTACTACCATACAAATGAGTTCGATTTATGTCGCAAAGAGCAGGAAGCATTTGAGAAAGTTTGTCCCTTGGAATGATCTTCATATATTGTGAACTGTTTCCAATAAATTTTTCTTGTTTGCAAATGAGCAAGTACTGTTGTTGTTGCCTTCCCTCTCTGATTTAACCTTTATTTTCTTCAAACAATGCACTATTTTGATTGCGAACCCCATACGCTGTTGCAAACAGAAGATAAAACAATCTTTTTGCCATCCCCTTTTTGATTATTGTCGCGAGCAATCTATCTCCATTGCTTCTTAAAGTTTCCCTATTCAAAATATCTGGTGATCTGCTTCATGAAAATTGATGTAGAAATTCGTGTTCAATTTGTTTTCGTCAACTCTTAAAGATCGGTTGATGTACATAACTTGCATTCCATTCTAGCTATGAAGGTTTCAACTAACAAGTGTATTTGGTATTGGAGATAGCACTAGATTCGATACTTGTTTCAATTTCTCGGGATCTTGTATTTGTGTGATTCTTTTGGATCGAGTTCTTTTCTTTCAGGGGTCTCCTATTGTATTTTTTTTTTTTTATTAACATTTTTATATTCTTTAATTTTTCTCCATGCGTATATAATATAATGTCGGAAATAAGAGTTTTCACAGCCACTCACAATAGGTTTTGAATTTTAAATCTATCCAAATGGGCCCTTAGATGGTTCAAGTTAATAATTGACTAATTGAGAAACTGCAATAGGCAATGCAGCTGCCATTAAACATGCATTGGATGGGGAAGAAAAGAAAACAAGAATTATGCTTAACTACTTTTACTTTTCTAAGAATGCTTCATTGACTTTTATGTCTTTTCTAGGCAGATATAAACATATTACACAATATCAGCAGAAATGTCCAGACTCCATAAAGAAATTTGTTGGATTTTAGATACGTTATAATCAGAATTGCAATAGTATGTACATGGTGAAGGCAAATTAAGAAACATTTAAATTGAGTTTAAATATTGTTTTACATTAATCAACATTTATAACTCAGACCCACAATTGCACTGTACAAGTGTTTGCAATCATAGTTGAGTCAAATTACCGTTTTATCCCTATTTATGATTTACCAAAATCTCTAAGGCCAAATGAGAAAGAGAAATCTCTAAGGCCAATGAGAGAGAGAGAGGGGCCCATTGTTCAAGATATGGAGTCAGTACAAACAACTCTGGCCACTCTCACCCATACAAAGCAACACGAACAACTCTAGCCACTCTCATCTATACAAATCAAAGAATAAACTCTCACAGGCATGAGTTTATAACTCTTCAAAATTAAGATCGAGTTACATATGGTCATCCTATGAATGTTAATCTATTTAGTCAATAGTGTTACAAAGAGAGGTCAACTATTTTGCAGTTCGGTCTTATACAAACTTTTTATACAAGATACTCCCACTTGGATCAAATCGTTCGTAACAATTACAAGGTTGGTCGTATCAATATTTTCACCAGGATAATACCAACCAACCTTATCCTTGTTTTTTAAGCACACATGTATTGTTACGAGTTTTGGGAAATGGGGTGTAGAGTTTACTTTTGGATCATGCATTCCATTTTTTTTTTAATTTAAGCAATTGTTTTACAAATTTGTCCATGTGACATTTCTAATTAAGTCATTTTCATTTTAACATTTTTTATAAAAACTTTTTAAAATAAAAACACTCATGTGCCTAACAATTTTTTTTTCACAAATGTTTTTATATACAAGTTTGTTTGATTTGTTACATGACAAAAGTGATTTTATTAATGAAAAACAAAAAATTTCAACGTTTTGACATAACTTACGTACTTTTGTGTCAACAAAGGTATTTTTATTGATAAGTTTGTATGTTAACTTAAATATAAACATTTATTGATGTTTCATATGTATTTTTAAATTAATAATTATTTTAAAGCTTTATATTAAGGTTTTATTGATAGTTTTATGCCACGAGCGTTAACAAAACAAAAAACTCATGTGTTAAGAACGCCCAAATTTATAGTAATCATAATTTAAAATAATGGTCGTCAAAGTTGGTGGAGTGGCCGATGTCGAAAGCCGTCAACAATGGCAATTGAATGTTGCTGGAGTTGGTTGTCGGAAGTGGTCGCCGAAGTTGGACATCGGAGGTAGTCACCAATGCTGGACATCGAAAGTGATCACCGGAGTTAGATGTCAAAGGTAATTTGCTAAACTTGATCGTGGAAGGTAGTTGCCAAATCATTCGTTGGTGATGAGAGTTGTGCACTGTTGGTGGACATATAAAATATGTCATGGCATACAAAGTTAGCCTCCTAAAGAATGAATTGAATTCATATCTAGACTCATCTTATCTCATCTTCTCACCCCAAACACCCTTAAATTGATTTTGAGGAAAGTGTGTTTTGAACAATTTTAAACATATTTAAGAGTGATTTTCAAATAGTTAAAAACACTTTTGTCATTACCAAAATCACTATAAAAGATGTTTTTAATCATTCAAAATCAATTTTATTGATATAAAAATTGCATCTAAAAGAGTAAAATTAAATATTAAATTAATTTTGAGTTATTACAGACGTGTTTCAAAGTGATTTTGAATCTTAACAATTTCAAAATCACTCCCAAACATATACTAAGTCAACATATATTATGTAATTTATTTATACAAACACATCTCACTAGAAAATATCAAGGGGCAAGCAATTTATACCCATAGAATTTTGCTGTTTAACAAATAGAAATAAATCAAAAGTCTAAGATGCAACAAAGTTAATAACTCAAAACTCTATCTTATAATTTATCTCAACACATTTGACCAGAAGAGATCAAGGGGCAAACAATTCCCAGAGAATTTGATGTACATACTGTTTCACAAAGGATGAAGATGAGCCAGGGGAAAGACTAGCAAATTGAAACATCAGTCTAAACTGGAGAAGAAGACTAATTTGCAAAGCTCCAAATCCTAAGGACCAAAGGAAATTTGGAAGAATAGGTCCAATATGAGTTAAAAGGATGATTTTTCTTCCTCTCTTCTTTCACTTCATTTTCGCTTCCGTAAACAAAACATGTCGATTGACCCGAGGATCGTATTTTCGGAACTCGAGCTTCTCTGTAATTTTGGTTGGCTTTCTTTTGACATAGAAGAACCCAGTCCCAGCAGCTGATACAAGTCGGATGAACATGGTAGCTTTCTTTTTCTTGTCACCCATTTCCTAACACACCAAAACGAGGAAACAATAACTCATCCAGTCATTTAGAGTCGAGGGTCTGTTTCACGAGTAAGGACTGTGCTCTCTGATACCACTTGGTGAAGTCGAGAATGACAGAAGATTTCCACAGAAATTCAGTAATGACTTTATTAATGAAGGCAGCCCGGGGCTGGGAAACCCAACTGGACAAGCTGTTATAACAAACTATTGGCCATCTAACAACTTTAAAGAATATACAATCCAAAAGACTAAATACAACAAAAGACTTTGTCCAGACAAGATAAGGTTCAAAACAAAAAGCCTTGAAAAACTTTATAAGATAGCCAAGAATCAAAGAAAGATCATGAAAGATTCCCAAGATACGTCCTACACCAGATTGTCTCATCTCTCACGTATCTTTCAACAAGTCACTTTGAAAGCTAGTTCTTGATATGCTATGTTATAGAATTAGCATGAAGAAAATGAGGATGAGAAAACATATTCAAGCAGGTATTTGCAATGAAACCGTGCAGATGCTAAGTTAAATGAAATTATGATGATTTAAGCACAGGGCTTTTACACAAATATCATGCTAAATCGCCAATCTCTAATCTTTCAAGTCGCTTAACTTCAACAGGTGTATAATAGCACTTGAATTATCAATTTTAAGTCTAATAGGTCCTTGAACAGTAAAAGTGTAATGAATCCCCCAACTTTCAAATTTGTGCCAATAAGCCTTGACATATTTAAAATTTAGCTGATATAGAATTGAATTTTATGTTCAGTGAGACCCTAAATTTTCAATTTTGTGTTTAGTGCGTCCATAAATTTAAAAGATGTTAGAATATTTCAGGACTTGATAAGCCTTGACATGTTTAAAATTTAGCTGATATAGAATTGAATTTTATGTTCAGTGAGACCCTAAATTTTCAATTTTGTGTTTAGTGCGTCCAAAAATTTAAAAGATGTTAGAATATTTCAGGACTTGATACAAAATTGAAAATTATGAGACCTAGACACAAAATTTAACGTTAAGAGTTTAACCGTTTAGAGATTTATTGCATACTCCCATTAAAAGTTCATGAACCTATCAGTTACATTCTAAAGTTGATGGACCAAATAGTAAAATAGCTGAAAGTTCAAAGACTAAATTCATAATTTAACACAATCATTGTGAGCAGGAAAACAACAAATAAGCTATCCATTTTTAGCGGATGAAACAGGAGAAAACCTATTAGAGTAATTTGTTCCAATACTTTAGAGGCAACATTATAAATTTAAGCACAGATAAGGATACAGATAAGATGGGATATGCTCAATTTCTTAAAAAAAAAAAAAAAAAAAAAAAAAAAAAAAAA
>QLSR01000028.1:0-41778 GCA_031780015.1 Citrullus colocynthis | reverse complement strand
AAAAAAAAAAAAAAAAAAAAAAAAACTAAGATACGTCGAGGATACTTCATTTTTCTACATATTTTCTTTATATTATATATATTCTTTTCCGAAAGAGTGAAGAAAAAATAAATGGTTGAAACTGACCGGCGGCGGCGGCAAGGCAGGGGCGCGGCGAGGAGCGTAGGGTAGACGGAGGGGATTAGTCGAAGAAATGCGAAGAAGATGAGGAAGTTCAGCGTGAGGATGACTGATTTTTAGGGTTTATTTATTTATTTATTTATTTATTTTCCTTAGGGCTTTCAGATTGGGCTTGGTAAATGATAACCAAATGGCTGTGGGATGAAAATTTAAGGGGAAATAATAAGATTTTGAGTTTCTATTCGAAAAATAGCAAATCTCAAAATTAATAAGAATTTTAGCGAAATAGGAGTCTCTCACTTGGTATGCTTTTTCGTATTACCAGATAGTTTTTAGAAAATTAACTGATTTACATTTACATACACTATATAATTGTAATATGAAGTTATGAAATTTTATTTATCATTTTTTGTAGTTTTTAATTAAAACAAAATATTGTATTTATTTTAAACAAAATATTGTTAATGATTTAAATTGAAAATGCTCCTTAATTTTTTTTCTACTACCATCTATTTGAATCTATCTTTTACACTTTTAAAACTTTACACATACAGTGCAATTGCATTTTGTGTTAGAAGTATTGTATCAGTTGTTATCCTATTTAAACTTGATATATGAATGGAGGAACTTCAATCATGCAATATGAACATCAATAATGAGTCATATATCCTGTCCAAGTTTACACTAACCAAAGAAGAGGAATTCTGTGAAGTCAAGCAAAATTTATAAAGAATCAAACTTCATTTAATTAACAAAGACTTCAAGCTATTTGAAATGGGATGTCATTTATGTTGGATAATTATCAAGAAATATTCTTATTAGTCAAGAATTTTATTGGAGACAACTTTGGGTCATTGGATCTTACACTTTGTCCAATATCAATTTATGGCCATTAGATCTTTCACAATGATCAAGGACAATTGGAGCCATTGGATCCTTCACATCCATCAAAGATAAATTGGAGTCATTGGATTTGCTTGATGGCCAAGTCTCTTTGGTTATAAATAGGTGAAGACCCATGGTTGCCAAACCATCCCAAAATCTCCAACAAGTGGATAAAAGTGAGAGAAATATAGAGAGTGTTTCTTCTTAAAAGAGAGCTTTGTATTCTTCTATAAGAAAGAAAGTTTATTTTATATAGTGGAATTCTTCTATCCTTACTCGTGGTTTTTACCCTAATTTGTTTAGGAGTTTTTCACATAAAATCACTGTTTGTAACTCTTCCTTCTTCTTCATTATTATTCTCCATCTATTTTAGTTGCAATCTTACTCTATTCGATCACAATCCAGTTTTTTCATAACAATTTACTCTTTAGATGGTTACAAATGCATTGAATATGGATGAAAAAAAAAAAAAAAAAAAGAGATAATCTTGGATTTACTGTATTTACTAAATGTATTTTTTAGTTTTGATTCATTTTATGTGTTTTATGTTACAATTTGATCTTGGCTAATAATGGTTATTAATTATGTGTGTTACAACTTCTAGAAGTCATTGAATTGCAAAAGAAACATAGCACAAAGACAGCTCAAAGACTTTTTTTACTATATTTTCTCTCTCTCTCTCAAGTCTCCTTGTTTAAACAATTAAACAAGTACATGGTATTATATAGGCCTCAAAATATAATCATTGACACCTCAAAATATAATCCACACCTCAAAATATAACCTAGACATTCTATGAATCATTTAGAAGTTGTAATACACATAATTAATGACCATTATCAACCATGATCAAATTGTAACATAAAATCACATAAAATGAATAAAAACTGAAAAATACATTTATTAAATACAATAAATTAGAGATTATCATTTTTTTTTCATCCATATTACATGCATGAAGCTTGATTCTTCATAAGCTCCATTTGATTTCACAGAATTCTTCTTAACTTCACATAATTCTTCTTCTCTGGTTAGTGTAAACTTGGACAACATGTATGGCTCATTCTTGATGTTCATATCAAAACTAGTCTCAGACTTTTATTTGGAATTCTTAACATTTTTCACAAATAAGGTTTTTTTTTTTTTTTTTTTTTGCACTATTTACATATACAATGTAATTGCATTTTGTGTTAGCAATATTTAATCGATTGTTATCATATTTAAACCAATCCTTGTGAATTACATTTTATGTGTTAGCAATATTGTATCAACTGTTAATATCATATTGAAACCATATTCCTTATTTTTCTCCTAAATTCCTAATTTTCCTACTTGTGCAAATTTGAATGTATCTTATGTTTTTCTCGAATTTCATATCTTTTGAATTTTTTAAATCTAATAAATTAGATTTTCAGTAAATAATATTAATTATTTTATTAAAAAAATATGAAGAACATATTTTAATTTAGGTTTAGGAAATATATTTATTTATTTATTTTAGTTTTGTTGTATGAACTTCAAATTATAAGGCAACATCTGAAAACGGTCCAAAAAACAATTAATATAAAGATTCAACGACGTATGAGATCTTTACAAGACCTATAAATTATGACCCCTTTTCCTACACCAATTACAACGAGCTGTAGCTCTATTTTCTAAGCAATACTTGATCCTTTTTTTCTTAGGCCTCCTAGCTGGATGTTTGATATTAGGAGAAAGACCTAGATCATTGCCAACTCCATGAATAATTGTAAATTGTCCAACATTATCAATAGGGCATGTTACCTTCTCATATAATATAACTAAATTTGAAACGCACGATAGAATCATGATCGTATCACTACAACTGAAGGTTCTTACTATACAAAGTAGTGCATGCATGAAAGCACAAGATCATGTCTAGGTCCCAATGTCGACATGAACAACAATTCAGAATGTTGACAAAAAATTGGTTTGTGCGGTCCTAACTTCAAATTCGTGTTGGTTAATAGAGTACACCTACAAAAAGATAACAATTAATGTAACCTACAAATCTAAATATTAATCATATAATAAATATGACACATATAAAGTTATAAAAAAAAATTACATTCATTGACCTACTATCCCTTAAGGTTAGCAAATCATGTCCTTTGCATATGTGGAAAGTTCTGAACGCTTGAAGCTCCAATGATTATGACGTTCATAAAACCATTTTTTAATCAAACTACAAATCGATTCAAGGAGACCAATAACGGGTAGTTCACGTACTTCTTTCAACAATGAATTCATGCTTTTAGATATATTTGTCGTCATCAATGAATATCTTTTCCTTCCACAGAATGCCCTAGTCCATTTCGATTTGCCAACATCTTCTAACTCATGTTTGATAGACGGAGCAAGGTGATCCAGCTGTCTCATGTAATACTCAAACTCCACATTTATATATGCTCTTACCGACATATAGAAAGCATTCTCAATTGAACTTGACTTATTGTTCTTTTTAAGGCTCTTATACAAATGCAATGCACATAACTCATGTTCAGCTGAATCATAGACCGAACTGACATCCTTGCCTATAGTCTTATGACCATCGGACACAATAAGAAGATCATATAGGCTCTCCAAAAGCAGCTGTAAGATTACGGAAAAACCAAGACCATGATCCATCATTCTCTGAATCAACGATGGCAAATGCAAGAGGCAAAATCCGAGAATTTCCATCGAGAGTACGAGCAGATAATAACGTCCTCATAAATTTGTTCTTTAGAGTGGCACCATCAACTGAAATAATAGGAAAACAGTAATTCCATGCATCTATAAAAGGACTAAGGGCCATGAAATAATACTTAAATCTACCTTCATCATCAGATTCTTGTGTTGTATATGTTCTTGTAAAGAATACACATTCAAAGCCAATATTGTGACAACTTAAATCGTATGTCTAATGAATTAAATTAAACATTGGAAAAAACAAGTACCAAATTTTGTTTCAATCAATCCAGTTGAGAATGATGACAATAGAGTATATGAGGACTCAGGAATACCCCTAATAGAATTGAGAGCAATCTCAGTACCTCTCCAAGCTTTGTCATAACTTGCATTTACACCATAATGCCTTCTCATATAGCTAACAACATCACAAAGATGACATGACACATTGTTATTCATTCTAAAAAAAACTTTGTACAGTCAGTAACAATCCAGGATGTAGACAATGTCGATAACACATTGATGGGTATTCGTGAATTTTCGAACCATCCGCACTCCACTTTTCCTGTATACGGATGCATGCCAACCACATGACAAACCATTTTCTTCAATATAGATTTGCTCTAAAAAGTGAACCTTCTTTGATGGAAATTCCAGATGAGGGGATTCAAAATCTTTGAAATCAATTATTTCAGTATTGCCATTAGACTGTTGGGGAGAATGATATGTTACTGCTAACTCATTATTAAAATACGAATAAGACTCAAATTGTTGGAACCATCACGGTACATAGTCAAAAGAGATATAGACAGATTATTAAAAGGAAAAAATTTACCTTGAATATATTTAACAAACTGTTGGAATGACGAACTAGATGGAATATAAGCCTCAAAGACACGAAATTCATGATAGTGTGCATATTCATCCTATCTATCGTTAAAAAGAAGTCTAACTCGTAAAACCATAGCAAAAGTAACTATTTACCTTAATTGTTTGTCGATAAGACATACTTTTGTTTGGATACTATTAACAAAACATGTATAACAAAAGATTTAAAATGATATAATAATTATAATAATATGATAAGTGATAAACGTGATAAAAAAATCGAAGAATTAGAAAATAATTCAGTTGGAATAAAATATCTTAATAATGACTTGATAAGTTAATAAAAATTAATAAGATAATGTAAAATTTGACTATTTATAATAAATTAAAATTTAAATGGAGAGATAAAGATCAAAAATTTTTTTTTTTAATGGATTCGAAAAGTAGTTGTGCAAAACTAATCGGATAACAAAATGCCAATACGAAATTCAAATTGGGCGAAAAATGAAGCAATTTTATCTCTAAAATCTGTAAGGTTAAAAACTAATAAGAGACACTCGTCCATTTACACTGTAATTATATTCTGAGTTAATTCATGCGATAAGAATTACAATGTACTCAATATTTTTTATGGAAGACCACATGCAGGGCAAATCGGGCATTATGAAAAATGATCCCACGTGAGTGGGACACGTTTCGTCAAAATTCTTTTTATTCCCGATTTTTTACATGAATCCAAAAGACCAACCGAATTTTGCCATTTTCTTTAATTTCCATTTGAAAAATGGCCGTTTTCTTAACTGTATGATTTTATGGGCAAAATGTGATGTGTAGTGCTCATTTGTGGATGTAATTTCCAATTTTGCCCCCACAAGACGCCATCATGTATGAATGAGTTATATTTTTTCACTATTTTAGCAAAATCCACATCAATATTTTTAAGGAGATTTTGTTGGGATTTAGCTTTTAATTATTATATATGATTTTAAATTTAATTAAAATTATATTGTTGGATTTTTTTTTTTAAAGATTCTTCCTTTCTGCCTAAGGATTACGATCAACACAGCAACACGATAGCAAAAGAAAAAAACTTCTTTCAAAAAATGGAAAACATAATATAGTGTGTATTTTTAAGAAGCACCACAACCAAAACATAATATTGTTTTTTTTTAACTCTAGGTATTTTAATAGTCTTCTTCCTTTCTTCATTTTGCTAGGACTCGTCGTTTTTGTTCTTACTAAAACCTTAATCTCATCTGCTACCTTCTCTATGTTTGGTAATCCCATCCCACGGCTCATTGCTCTTGGTAATGTTTAAAAGTTTAGAATCGGAACTTTTGAAAAAATAAATAAATATTAGACGAGATTTGAAAAGATAATGCGAAACTGAAATATATAAATAAAAATTAAAATGAATAAAGAAAGAAGACAATTAAATTAAGCAAAAAGTTTTCTCAAGTGAATAAAGTATATAGGTTATAGAGTGTAAAATGTATCTTTTGTTTTCTGTTTGGGCTCTGTTTTGTTTACCCCCAACCCCCTCCTTATTTTAGTATGGTATATTTTCATGACTTAACAAAGATTTTAGCTAATATTTATGTGGCTTCTTTTTTAGTACATTGTATATGCATGGCTCAAACAAATATTTTAGTAGGTCAATGGATTTGGATGACTTAATTTGATTGTAATGTATATGATTTGAAAGGTTGGCAAGGAATAAATCACCATTGAAACTTGTGGCTTCTAGTATCGTCCTTATAGTAGGAATTTTCTTTGGAGGGTGTCATGAACCTTCCGTGTTCTTTTCTTACCCAAAAACATTATTTCTTTAGTTTGTTAAGCTAGTCTTAGGTGTGTTTTTTGTTGGGGTTTATGCCCTAAAACTTATAGATTGTAAATGTAATAATTTGACCGTAATAAAATCATTAATAAAGAGTTATTGATGTGTTACTTCAATAAGCGTTATTGATTGTTTTTGTTTGCTTTGTCTTAATAACCCTCGATCCAATAAACTAACATCCTAGGTTGTTTTATGAGTCTTGAACTGTATGTGGGGACATATCGAGTACAATGTTCAAGATACAGTCTAAAGGGTCTATAATATAGGGATAAGGCTGGGTATCTTATTCTAGTGACACTATGGATACAACCCACTTTGTATTTGATTCAAACACAATGATCTAACGCATTCGTGTAGGTGACATGCGAGTGGGGGTATCCTATGCAATGAGGTTGCACAAGACTAGACCACAAGTCATCACTGTAACTCCATTGACTTGTTAGGTTTCTATTTCAATAGGATAACCTAGGCAACTTAGTCTTAATCTTGAGTATATTATGAACTCCTGTCCACGAAGGATTGTCCTTTGATTTGTATGACAGTGGCTACCATCTTGGGGATAAGACCGAGTGGGGAGTTGGGGACATAATTATACAAGATGAAATTCACTCATTCCCATTTTTAGGGATAAGTATATAAGCGTTCCCTTAAGTGGTGTCTCTGGGACTTGAACAAAGGGTCCTACCCTCTCACTGGCCCGATAGGGGTTTCTGTTTAATGATTGGACTAGGGGTGTTTGCAGTTCAGTTTGGTTCGGTTTTGGGCTAAAATCGAACCGCATGTCTAGTTCAGACCGAACTGAACCGAACCGCATAAATCGGTCTAGAAATTATATGAAACCGAACTGAACCACATGTCCAATCAATCAATTTATACAATACCTTTAGGCGCGCCACGGGAGAGAGATGGAGAAAGATGAAGACGTCAAAACACGGGACTCGGCGACGGCCGGGAATTGTGCTCAACGAGAGATTGAAGTTGAAGGGTCGGGAAACTGTGGAGTGATTGAAGTTGAAGGGCTACTATGATGAACTCTGAAGCATGAAGAAGAAGGGTCAAGAAACTGCTGAACTCTGAAGCGTGAAGAAGAAGGGTTGGGAAACTGAAAAAAAATATAAAAGGAAAACCTAGAACTAGAAGCAACCGTGCGGGCCGGCGTCGGGCGTGGGCCTAAAGGAAAAAGCCGAAAGGATTTAGGAAAAATGAAAAGGAAAAGAAAAAAAGAAAAAAAATAAAAATAAAATGCGGTTCGGTTCGGTTTCACAATTATAAACTGAATCGAACCGTATGGAAAACGGTTTCAACATTGTAGTAACCGAACTGAACCACATACAATCGGTTCTGGTTCGATTTGAAATGCGGTTCGGTTTTGGCGGTTTGAATGAACACCCCTAGGTTGGATCATAAATAGGTTATTCATTAGAAAAACACTGGTACTTAAGGATTTAGAAGTAACCTAGGGATAAAATGATAATTTGACCCAGCTGGTGTTAAACACTTGTGAATGACTAATTTGCTATTATTAGTCTATATCCATGAACACAGAAATATATGTGCACTGAGAAGAGTGCAGTTGTGGGTCTTTAGTGGAGTGTACCCACAGTTAACGAATATTGATTAATGTGGTTAATGAGCTTAGCCGATTAATCTCATATCGTTGGAGCTTCTGATCTGTAGGTCCATAAGGTCCCCTTGTTAGCTGACCAACAAGGATCAACTATATTGAAAGAAAATTTTCAAATTTTCGAATTTATGAGGGAAAATATTAATTGTATTAGATACAATTAATTGCATGATTTACTATAAATTTTATTTGAATGTGATTCAAATTATAAGTTTATAATATGAAGAATTAATTTATTTAAATATGATTCAAATAATTAATTATTTAGGATAAAATTCATATAAATAAATAGAGTGATAATTAATTAATTAATTTGAATTGGATTCAAATAATTAATTATTTAATTTTGATGAGATCCAAATTAAAGATTCCTCAAAAAATCAATAGAAGGATAATTAATTAATTGATTTGAATTGGATTCAAATAATTAATTATTTAATTTAGATGAGATCCAAATCAAAGATTCTGGAGAAAATGAATATTTAAATAAATTTTAAATATTTTAAACCATTTAATATGATATATTATTTGGGTAAATATTTATTAATATTGGATATTATTAAATATTTGATTTGATTTATCCTAATAGGATTAGGAGTAACCCATAGAGTTCTATAAATAGGGCTCTTGGAGCCTTCATAGAACTTACGATATTCTCTACGATTACTCTAAAAATCTTCCTCTACTAATTCAAAAATTCTATGAAAATTCTTCTTCCCATTCTTTCAAAGAAGCAGTTCCCATAAACCGAATTCTTGCCAGAGTTATAGCGAGGAAGATCTCTTGGAAAAGGAAGACTACGAGAGAAAACTATCAATTCCAGAATTATAGATTGGCAAAGGTATGATGCTTAACGTTTTCTTTACTTTTTGTATTTTTAATTCTTTCAATAAATCAAAGAACATGATCACACGCTTCCAGGATTCAATTCCCTTCATTTTCTAGGTTTGTAGTTTGAGTAGTTCAGATTTTATTAGATATTGTTTTTAATTTATTATATTTATATTCAAAGTATACCATAATTATAGGATTCGACTGTAGGGTAAATCTGTCCATTTGTATACTTTAAAACGTAGTAGATTTAGCCCTTTGGCCATTCTCCAAAATTGAAATAGTTTTGGTCATTTTTAAAAAACGCTATCCTATTTTGGTCATTTATCCAATCAACCCTAGAAGTTTTCAGGTTTTGTTTGGAGATTTGGCAAAACTAAACTTTATTAAGAATTATGACAAATCATCTCTTCTTAGATATTAATGATATTCCAAAAATACCCTTAAGAGAAGTTTTCTGAACTCCCCATCTACAGGGAACCAAATCTTGTTTTTCCAATTTAAATCTTTAGATATTTATTATCCAATTTTTAAAATTTCATATCAATCGTTTTTTTTTTTTTTTTTTTTTTTTTTTGCTTTTGATAATATCATATCTCTTTATTTCCATTTAGGCTTCTGCAGGAGTAAGGTTTTGTTTGGGATTGCAACGTTTGCAATCATAGAAAAGTAATTTTAGGAAAATCTTAATTGGCCAGGGTCTAAGATCATTTTGATTTTGGGTGTTTGAGTTTGAGATTTAAAGGTCTTGTTCGTAAACAAAGTTGGTAGACCAAAAGCCTCGACGGTTACTTATCACTTAATTTGGATGAGATTCAAATTAAAGATATAGAATGAGAGAATTAATATATTTGTATACGATTCAAATAATTAATTAATATTAAAATTGATAATTATAATTCTAAATTTAATATGAGATATTAAAATAGATAATTATAATTAAATAGATTTTCCTAATTAGATTAGATTTAACCTAATCCAGTCCTATATAAAAGGTCGTAAGGGTGCTCATGGAGAAGACCTACACAATTATTCTATAGAGAATTCTCATAATAGTTCTTCGAAAAAAAAAAACATAGAGAATAGTTATGTAGAAACTCTGCCTCCCTAATTTTTTCACATCTTTCAAAGGAGGCTCCAACAAGCCGAATAATTGCCAGAGTCATGGTGAGAGGACCTCATGGAAGAGAATTTTAATTGGAGAAGGGTGCAGCTTCGTGTAACAGCCCAGACCACCCGCTATTCGATATTGTCCGCTTTGGGTTACCCCTCACGGTTTTGTTCTTGGTAGGGTTGCGCCTACCAAAAGGTTTCATACATAGAAAGGTATCCACCCTCTTTATAAGGAACGCTTCGTTCTCCTTCCTAACCGATGTGGGACAATGTATAGCCAGGGTCAACGCCATAGCCCTTACACTTCGCGTCTATAAAGGTATGTTTTTCTTATGCTTAACCAATTTACTATTATTTTCATTACTTTTTATTCTAATAAGAAATCAAAACACGCGATTTCATCGCTTCCACTGCGAGATTGAAGCATTCAATCCCTTCACCTTGAAGTATGGTGTTAGTTGCAATTAAACCCTCAAACTTTTATTGGTAAAATTCAGGCCTTCAAATTTCTATAAGTGTTAAAATTGGACCCACAAATCTTAGAATAGTTGTAGAAATTGAACCCTCAAGACTTACAATTATTACACTTCCTACAATTATGTAAGTTTGAGAGTCCAATTTTTACACTTATATAAGTTTGAGGGTATAATTTCAACTAGGCTTAAATACTATTTTGGTCCCTGAACNTGCAGGAGTAAGGTTTTGTTTGGGATTGCAACGTTTGCAATCATAGAAAAGTAATTTTAGGAAAATCTTAATTGGCCAGGGTCTAAGATCATTTTGATTTTGGGTGTTTGAGTTTGAGATTTAAAGGTCTTGTTCGTAAACAAAGTTGGTAGACCAAAAGCCTCGACGGTTACTTATCACTTAATTTGGATGAGATTCAAATTAAAGATATAGAATGAGAGAATTAATATATTTGTATACGATTCAAATAATTAATTAATATTAAAATTGATAATTATAATTCTAAATTTAATATGAGATATTAAAATAGATAATTATAATTAAATAGATTTTCCTAATTAGATTAGATTTAACCTAATCCAGTCCTATATAAAAGGTCGTAAGGGTGCTCATGGAGAAGACCTACACAATTATTCTATAGAGAATTCTCATAATAGTTCTTCGAAAAAAAAAAACATAGAGAATAGTTATGTAGAAACTCTGCCTCCCTAATTTTTTCACATCTTTCAAAGGAGGCTCCAACAAGCCGAATAATTGCCAGAGTCATGGTGAGAGGACCTCATGGAAGAGAATTTTAATTGGAGAAGGGTGCAGCTTCGTGTAACAGCCCAGACCACCCGCTATTCGATATTGTCCGCTTTGGGTTACCCCTCACGGTTTTGTTCTTGGTAGGGTTGCGCCTACCAAAAGGTTTCATACAGGTTTCATACATAGAAAGGTATCCACCCCCTTTATAACTCCCCCCTAACGAGTCAAGCGTCCCCGCTTGACCTACATGAGGTTTTAACATCGATTCGGGCACTGGCTCTGATACCAACAGTAACAGCCCAGACCACCCGCTATACGATATTGTCCGCTTTGGGTAACCCCTCACGGTTTTGTTCTTGGTAGGGTTGCGCCTACCAAAAGGCCTCATACATAGAAAGGTATCCACCCTCTTTATAAGGAACGCTTCGTTCTCCTTCCTAACCGATGTGGGACAATGTATAGCCAGGGTCAACGCCATAGCCCTTACACTTCGCGTCTATAAAGGTATGTTTTTCTTATGCTTAACCAATTTACTGNTGGCTATCTTGAGGAGAGTATCTATATGGTTCAACCAAAGGGGTTTATAGAACAAGGTCAGGAGCAAAATGTTTGCAAGCTTAAAAGATCCATTTATGGATTAAAACAAGCATCTCGATCTTGGAATACGAGGTTTAATACTGTGATAAATCTTATGGTTTTGAACAGAATGTTGATGAACATTGTGTTTATAAAAAAATCAACACAACTGTAGCATTTTTAGTACTATACGTTGATGATATTCTTCTCATTGGGAATAAGAAAGGATTCTTGACTGACATAAAACAATGGCTAGCAACCCAATTCCAAATGAAGGATTTGGGTGAGTCTCAGTATGTTCTTGGAATCCAAATAGTTCGGAAGCGCAAGAACAAAATGTTAGCTATATCTCAAACATCATATATTGACAAAATGTTGTCTAGATATAAGATGCAAAATTCCAAAAGATGTTTACTATTGTTTAGACATAGAATTCATTTGTCAAAGGAATAATGTCCTAAGACACCTCAAGAAGTTAAGGATATGAGACGTATTCCCTATTAGGGGTGTTCATTCAAACCGCAAAAACCGAACCGAATTTGAAACCGAACCGAAACTGAACCGAAACCGAACCGAAACCGAATGTATGTGGTTCGGTTCGGTTTATACAATGTTGAAACCGTTTTTATACGGTTCGGTTCGGTTTCTAGTTGTGAAACGAAACCGAAACCGAACCGAACCGCTTTATATTAAAAAGAAAAAAATATATAAAAACCGAACCGGCAACCGCTTTTTTCTTTTTCTTTTTCTTTTTCTTTTTCTTTTTCTTTTCTCCCTTCCAGTTCCCGAGTTCTCGCCGCTTTTTCTTTTTCTTTTTCTTTTTCTTTTTCTTTTTCTTTTTCTTTTTCTTTTCTCCCTTCCTTCCCGTCGCTGCGCCTGCTAGGGCTCACTCCATTTCTTTCAAGTTTCTTTTCTTCATTTCGACGCCGACGCCGGCCCTTCAGGCTTCGCCAACTGCGAGTCCGCCACCGCGACATCCCCTGCAACTGCGAGTCCGCCACCGCGACGTCCCCTGCAACTGCGAGTCCGCCACCGGCCCACCGCGACATCCCCTGCAACTGCGAGTCCGACGGCCAGACCTCTTCGGGCTCTCCCGCGAGTCCGACGGCCAGAGTCGCCAGACCTCTTCGCATCTCATCGAATCGACGGCATTTCCCTTCCCTTCCCTTCCCTAGTTCCCTTCGGTTTCGAATCCAGCGCGTAGTTCCGACGGCATTCTCACGGAATCGACGGCATTCTCAGTGTCACGCATTTCCCTTCCCCACGGTTTCGACCCGAGGTTTCGACGAGTGGTTCCCCGCGGCGCATAGTTCCGACGCTGAAACTCTCCATCTCTCCCTGCAGCGCGCCTAAAGGTATTCAATACTCGCCGTTGATTGTTTCCTTGAAATTACTCTGTTTATTTGTTTGATTGTTTCCTTGATTTTGTTTCCTAAAGGTGTTTAGTTTATGCTCGGTGCGCCTAATTATGTATGCTTAATGCTTAGTTCTATTGCTCTCTTTATTTGTTACAAGAGAGAAGGGGAAGTCGTTGAAATTGCTCTGTTTATTTGCTAAGCAATGAATTTTGAATATCAATTTATGATTTAAAGTTTGAACTTTAAACTATCAATTTTACTCTGTTCTTAGTTAATAACTTAATAGTTATCTTTTTCATATTGTAGACGGCACACGGTAGCCGGTAGCAGTAGCACCATGTCTCAGAGCATAAGCTTGAGCTTGACCAATGACATTANGGTTGTAAGTGGATCTACAAGAGAAAAAGGGACTAAGCCGGTAAGGTACAAACCAATAGCAAAGGGTTTTACCCAGATAGAGGGGGTAGACTATGAAGAAACCTTTTCTCCTGTTGCTATAAAAAAGTCGATTAGAATACTCTTTACCAGTGCCACTTTTTATGATTATGAAATTTGGAAGATGGATGTCAAGACAACTTTTTTGAATGGCTATCTTGAGGAGAGTATCTATATGGTTCAACCAAAGGGGTTTATAGAACAAGGTCAGGAGCAAAATGTTTGCAAGCTTAAAAGATCCATTTATGGATTAAAACAAGCATCTCGATCTTGGAATATGAGGTTTAATACTGTGATAAATCTTATGGTTTTGAACAGAATGTTGATGAACATTGTGTTTATAAAAAAATCAACACAACTGTAGCATTTTTAGTACTATACGTTGATGATATTCTTCTCATTGGGAATAAGAAAGGATTCTTGACTGACATAAAACAATGGCTAGCAACCCAATTCCAAATGAAGGATTTGGGTGAGTCTCAGTATGTTCTTGGAATCCAAATAATTCGGAAGCGCAAGAACAAAATGTTAGCTATATCTCAAACATCATATATTGACAAAATGTTGTCTAGATATAAGATGCAAAATTCCAAAAGAGGTTTACTGTTGTTTAGACATAGAATTCATTTGTCAAAGGAATAATGTCCTAAGACACCTCAAGAAGTTAAGGATATGAGACGTATTCCCTATTAGGGGTGTTCATTCAAACCGCAAAAACCGAATCGAATTTGAAACCGAACCGAAACTGAACCGAAACCGAACCGAAACCGAATGTATGTGGTTCGGTTCGGTTTATACAATGTTGAAACCGTTTTTATACGGTTCGGTTCGGTTTCTAGTTGTGAAACGAAACCGAAACCGAACCGAACCGCTTTATATTAAAAAGAAAAAAATATATAAAAACCGAACCGGCAACCGCTTTTTTCTTTTTCTTTTTCTTTTTCTTTTTCTTTTTATTTTCTCCCTTCCAGTTCCCGAGTTCTCGCCGCTTTTTCTTTTTCTTTTTCTTTTTCTTTTTCTTTTTCTTTTTCTTTTTCTTTTCTCCCTTCCTTCCCGTCGCTGCGCCTGCTAGGGCTCACTCCATTTCTTTCAAGTTTCTTTTCTTCATTTCGACGCCGACGCCGGCCCTTCAGGCTTCGCCAACTGCGAGTCCGCCACCGCGACATCCCCTGCAACTGCGAGTCCGCCACCGCGACGTCCCCTGCAACTGCGAGTCCGCCACCGGCCCACCGTGACATCCCCTGCAACTGCGAGTCCGACGGCCAGACCTCTTCGGGCTCTCCCGCGAGTCCGACGGCCAGAGTCGCCAGACCTCTTCGCATCTCATCGAATCGACAGCATTTCCCTTCCCTTCCCTAGTTCCCTTCGGTTTCGAATCCAGCGCGTAGTTCCGACGGCATTCTCACGGAATCGACGGCATTCTCAGTGTCACGCATTTCCCTTCCCCACGGTTTCGACCCGAGGTTTCGACGAGTGGTTCCCCGCGGCGCATAGTTCCGACGCTGAAACTCTCCATCTCTCCCTGCAGCGCGCCTAAAGGTATTCAATACTCGCCGTTGATTGTTTCCTTGAAATTACTCTGTTTATTTGTTTGATTGTTTCCTTGATTTTGTTTCCTAAAGGTGTTTAGTTTATGCTCGATGCGCCTAATTATGTATGCTTAATGCTTAGTTCTATTGCTCTCTTTATTTGTTACAAGAGAGAAGGGGAAGTCGTTGAAATTGCTCTGTTTATTTGCTAAGCAATGAATTTTGAATATCAATTTATGATTTAAAGTTTGAACTTTGAACTATCAATTTTACTCTGTTCTTAGTTAATAACTTAATAGTTATCTTTTTCATATTGTAGACGGCACACGGTAGCCGGTAGCAGTAGCACCATGTCTCAGAGCATAAGCTTGAGCTTGACCAATGACATTAACAATAGTAAGAGCAATAGCAACAACAACAAGAGCAACAATTGTTCTAGTGTGAACGAAAATGATGATGTTGTTGAGATGTCTCCATCAACACTTGAAGCACAAGTTCGAAAAAAGAGGAAAAACACGTCTATGGTATGGGATCACTTTACTAAATGCTCTGAATATAGTAATGACGATCCACATGCTAAATGTAATTATTGTGGTATGGTATATGCATGTCATCCAAGAAGGAACGGAAATTCAACTATGAGAATGCATATTGAACATTATTGTAAAAAAAATCCTTATCAGATGAAAAATTCTAAGTTGGATTTAACTCAATCTAAGTTAATATTTAATAATAAAGAGGGTGGGGGTGGTAAGACAACATCGGTTCAGTATAAGAAGTTTACTATTGAGAATGCTCGAAGACTAATTGCTGAGATGATCATAATTGATGAGTTGTCATTTAAATTTGTGGAGAATGAGGGATTTAAGAGGTTTGTAGAAGGGACTTTGACGTTAGTAGAACCAAATTTTGTTATTCCTTCTCGAACTACCATTGCTAGGGATATTTTGGGAATATATGGTACCCTAAAAGAACAGTTGAAAGATATTTTTGTGAGGGAAGGATATAGAGTGTCGCTTACAACTGATACTTGGACATCAATTCAAAATGTGAATTACATGGTTTTGACTGCACACTTTATTGATAGAGATTGGAAGCTACATAAGAGAATTATTAATTTCTCTCAGATTGAAAATCATAGAGGGGAGACAATAGGAAAAGAGGTTGAGAAATGTTTGAAACAATGGGGTATTGAAAGGGTTTTGACACTAACTGTTGATAATGCTTCATCAAATGATACTGCCATTGCTTACCTAAAGAAGCGTTTTAAACATGGGTTGGTGTTGAATGGTGATTTCTTGCATGTTAGATGTTGTGCACATATATTGAATTTAATTGTCTGTGATGGACTAAAAGATGTGAATGATTCATTGAATCGAATTCGAAATGCTGTGAGGTTTGTTAGATCTTCTCCTGCTAGACTTGCTAAATTTAAGAAGTGCATCGAAGAGGAGAATATATCTAGTAAGAGTATGTTGTGTCTTGATGTTCAAACTAGATGGAATTCTACATACTTGATGCTTGATGTAGCAGAAAAGTTTGAAAAGGCATTTGAGAGGTTGGAAGACTACGACACATTGTACATGAATGAGGAGATTAAACCAACCACACAAGATTGGGAAATTGCTAGAATATTTACGAAATTTTTGTCTGTATTCTATGAAGTAACTATTAGGCTTTCAGGGTCTCTTTATGTTACTTCCAATATGGTCTTCCATGAGATTAGTACTATTCAGAATTGCATAAGAAAATATTCAAGTGTAACTGGTCCGGAAAATTTGTTATTGCATGAAATGGCAACGAAAATGCAAGAGAAATATGATAAGTATTGGGGGAACAGTGAGAAAACAAATTTATTCTTGTATGTTGCTTTTGTTTTGGACCCTCGTTACAAGATGAAATCTCTTATGTATTGTCTGAATCAGTTATTTGATATGAATGTGACAAAAAAAAAAAGGAAATAAGGTGGAGGAAGTTTTGAGACGATTGTTTAATGAATATAGTTTGTCAGTTATCAATGATGGTTCAACTTTAAGTTCATCAGCTCAAAAGTCCAAGAGATATGCAGGTATGAGTCAATCTTCAAGTTGTACTACAAGTACTAGTACTACTACAGCTACTGCTTCAGAGGTTTTTCGTTTGGATTTTGAAGATATGGAGGACGAGGATGCCAACAGTGTGGATACAGAAGTTGATATTTACTTATTGGAGCCTCGTATTAAACGTGAGGAGAATTTTGATATCTTAGATTGGTGGAAAGGAAATTCTTCTAGATATAAGGTTCTTAGCAAGGTTGCACGAGATCTTTTAGCAATTTCAGTATCCACAGTTGCTTCTGAGTCTGCATTCAGTACTAGTGGGAGAGTAATTGATCCTTTTCGTTCTATGTTAGCTCCAACCACAATTGAGGCACTTGTGTGTGCACAAAATTGGTTACGTTCGAAAGCAATTAGCATTGATCTACAAAGCTACTTGGAGGATATTGTAAATGTTGAAGAAGGTAGTTTCTTTGAAACATTTTTTTAAGTATCAGAAATTCAAATATGTTATTTATATAATTATTATGTTAATATTTCCACTTTTTTTTCTTTTAGACTTCAAGGCATATTCAGAGGCAAAAAACAAGGAGAAGAATGAGAAGGAGATGGCGACTTGAACTTGAAGTTTGTAGAACTTTTTAAAGTGGTGGTTTGGATTGGACGTTGACGTTGAACTTTTCTATTATTGACTTATTGTAATATTGTTTGTAAAACAAGAACTTTTATGTTCGTAGTACTTTTATCATTTTATGTACGGATTGGACTTTGAACTATTAGACTTTAGTTGCTTGAAAAATGCATTGTTTTTTTTAGTTGCTTGGACTTGATTCATATTGGATGAATAGTTTTTTCTAAATAATCTTCCATGGATATATAATTACCAATTAGTTATATAATTACCGGACATGTGGTTCGGTTCAGTTTCATATAGTTTATAAACCGATTTATGCGGTTCGGTCTTAACAGGACATGCGGTTCAGTTCGGTTTCATATAATTTCTAAACCGATTTATGCGGTTCGGTTCGGTTTTAGACCAAAACCGAACCAAACCGAACCGCGAACACCCCTATTCCCTATGCATCAGCAGTCGGTAGTTTGATGTATGTCATGCTGTGTACACGACCTGACATATGCTACAGTTGGGATTGTTAGTAGGTATCAGTCCAATCCTAGATATGATCATTGGACTGCCGTTAAAAATATCCTCAAGTATCTAAGAAGAACAATGGACTACATGCTTGTGTACGACGCTAAGGATCTAATCCTTACAGGATACATTAACTCTGATTTTTAAACTAATATAGATTCAAGGAAATATACATCAAGATCAGTGTTCACTCTAAACAGAGGAGCAGTAGTATAGAGGAATATTAAGCAAGGTTGTATTGCTGACTCCAAGTATGTAGCTGCATGTGAAGTAGCAAAAGAAGTAGTATGGCTCAAGAAGTTCTTAATGGATCTAGAAGTTATTCCAAATATGCATCTGTCTATCACTCTTTATTATGATAATAGTGGCGTAGTTGCGAACTCCAAAGAACGTAGAAGCCATAAGCTCGACAAACACATTGAACGAAAATACCAACTCATTAGAGAAATTGTGCAGAGATGTGATGTGACTGTCCAACAGATCGCGTCAGAGCATAACATTGCTGATCCATTTACAAAGGCTCTCGCGACTAAAGTGTTTGAGGGTCACCTAATGAATCTGGGACTTCGAGTTATATAAACTAGGACGAGTGGGAGAAAGTTATGGGGTATTGGATGCCCTAGTTTATTTATTTATATGCTTTTTTCCGTAAGCTCAACTGTATATACTCACTGTGGAGTTTTAGTCCAGGTGGGAGTTTGTTGGGTTTTATGTCCTAAAACTCGTTGTTTGTAATTTATGGATTTTATTCTCAATAAAGTTGTTATAGAGGTTTATTCAGTAAAGTTGTTATTGAATATATGAATTGCATTTAAATCCAATAAACCAAGAACCCATGGCTATATGGTGAATACTTAGACTTTATATGATAAAAGTGGATCGAGTTTAAGTAATAGCCAAAAATGGTCTATGGTACCTTATCTTGGGGATATTATGGATGCGATCCACTTAGTATTTGATACAAACGATGTGATCCTAAATCGTTCATGTAGAGACATGTGAGGGGGTATCATATGCAATGAGTTTGCATAAGACTGGACTAAGAAATAATCATATTTACTTTATAACACCATTTACTGTTAAAACTGATTATTTTGATCTGATGACCTAAGTAAATCAATCTTAATCCTGAGGTAACTATGAACTCCTATTTGTTTGAGATTATCCTTTAATCTGCATCGGTGAGAGTGACCAGTTTGCTGACTCAATATACTCCCCATTTTAGGGATAAGATCAAGCGGATAGTTGGGAACATAGTCCTGCAAGATGGAATTCGCTCCTACCTTATTAAAGAATAGTAGATAAGTTGTTCCCTTAAGTATTGAATCCAGGTCTTGAATAAGGGACCCCACCCTCTCATTGGGCCGAGAGGGATTCAGTTTGTTGGTTGGACCACAAACCATTTTTTTATTAGAGTATTAGTGGGATTTAAGGAACAACTTGTGAATGATCGACTTGCTAATTATGGTTATATCAAATTGACAGAAATATATCTATAGTGAGGAGAGTTCAGCTACTAGGCTTTAGTGGAATGACCCGGTAGTTAACGAATGTTAATTGACTAGGTTAAAGAGTTTAATCGGTTAATTTTGGATTGTGAGAGCTCATGATCTGTAGGTCCAATAGGTTCACTTGTTAGCTCGTGGACTAAACCTCAGAACAGTATATTCAGACAATTTAAAGTGTTCAAATTTAGGAAAATGAGCATTTTACGATTTGATTTGTTTAATTGTGAATTAGACGAATTAGGATTTTAATAATATTTAAATGTGATTTAAATATTATACAGGTGAATAGAGATTCATCGAGTTTGAAATTGTTGGAAAAGTGAAAAGTATTAATTTAATATAATTAATTAATTATTATTTAAACTAATTATATTAAATTGAAATTGATTTCATAAATCAAAATCGATTTCTCAATTTTTCAATTGAGAACATCATTTTACTTTTCGGTTGCATGGTGAAGAGGAGGTGGAGACGACCTCTTCTTCACATGCAAATTCAATTTTCTTCAAGCACCTTATTCACTTTTGTGGTGTCCTTCAGCATGTATATTTGAGATACATGAGTTTCTCGTTAAATAATGAAGAGAAAAGCTGAAGTGAGGGTTTTTGGTTTTTTTTTTTTTTTCTTTTAAGAAAAGAACTTTATGGGAAGTGGCTTCCTCTCTACCTTAAGCAGTGTGTTTCACACTTTTATGCTCTTCAGCATGTATATTTGAGATACATGAGTTTCTTTTTAAATAATGAAGAGAAAAGCTGAAGTGAGGATTTTTGGTTTTTTTTTTTTAAAGAAAAGCGGGAAGTGGCTTCCTCTCTACCATAAGCAGTGTGTTTCACACTTTTATGCTTCAATTTTCTGCTCAATTCGGATCTCATCATCCATTCTAAGGTTTGAGAATAACAAGGAAACTCTAGTGGTGATCCGTGAACAGTTCATAACCAGTTTTTGGAGATTCTCGAGGACAAATTTTGAGCTACAATAAGGAAGTGTTATTTCCTTTGTATCGCAATTTATCTAAGCATGTTTTTCCTTTAAATTGATGTAATTAGAGTGCTTCGAATCTGTTTTTTCTTTCGTTGCATGTTCTCTAACTCCATTAATACGGTGTCTACATTGTGAATATTTTTTATGCAAAGTATGTTATGAACATGTTTAAATCGAACATATAATTTCACGAGTATATCGTTAATTTGTGCATATTTTTTTATTTTTGCATCTTTTCATTCAACATACGTATGCATGCAACATAGTGGCAAGTGATGGTAAGAGATCTAAACACATATGGTCAAAAGTGGAGGATGCTAGTGGAAACCCTATTGTACTTGGTGGAGACGAGTTGGAGGTCCGACCATGGGACGTTCCAACCAAGATACGTACAACACTTGGAACAGATTATGCACGAAAAGTGCCTGGGTGAGCACTGAACTAGAACACCATTAAGTGCAAAGGTCAGGAGTCTAAAGAAGCAATACAATGCAGTATTAGAGATGTTAAATCAGTTGAGGTTCGAGTGGAACGAGGAGTTCAAATGTGTGCAGGTGGAGAGGGAGATTTTCGATCTTTGGGTNCTAGATATGATCATTGGACTGCCGTTAAAAATATCCTCAAGTATCTAAGAAGAACAATGGACTACATGCTTGTGTACGACGCTAAGGATCTAATCCTTACAGGATACATTAACTCTGATTTTTAAACTGATATAGATTCAAGGAAATATACATCAAGATCAGTGTTCACTCTAAACAGAGGAGCAGTAGTATAGAGGAATATTAAGCAAGGTTGTATTGCTGACTCCAAGTATGTAGCTGCATGTGAAGTAGCAAAAGAAGTAGTATGGCTCAAGAAGTTCTTAATGGATCTAGAAGTTATTCCAAATATGCATCTGTCTATCACTTTTTATTATGATAATAGTGGCGTAGTTGCGAACTCCAAAGAACGTAGAAGCCATAAGCTCGACAAACACATTGAACGAAAATACCAACTCATTAGAGAAATTGTGCAAAGATGTGATGTGACTGTCCAACAGATCGCGTCAGAGCATAACATTGCTGATCCATTTACAAAGGCTCTCGCGACTAAAGTGTTTGAGGGTCACCTAATGAATCTGGGACTTCGAGTTATATAAACTAGGACAAGTGGGAGAAAGTTATGGGGTATTGGATGCCCTAGTTTATTTATTTATATGCTTTTTTCCGTAAGCTCAACTGTATATACTCACTGTGGAGTTTTAGTCCAGGTGGGAGTTTGTTGGGTTTTATGTCCTAAAACTCGTTGTTTGTAATTTATGGATTTTATTCTCAATAAAGTTGTTATAGAGGTTTATTCAGTAAAGTTGTTATTGAATATATGAATTGCATTTAAATCTAATAAACCAAGAACCCATGGCTATATTGTGAATACTTAGACTTTATATGATAAAAGTGGATCGAGTTTAAGTAATAGCCAAAAATGGTCTATGGTACCTTATCTTGGGGATATTATGGATGCGATCAACTTAGTATTTGATACAAACGATGTGATCCTAAATCGTTCATGTAGAGACATGTGAGGGGGTATCCNCGAATACAAGCTCATCCTCCTCTTCAGAATCATCGTCCATTCTTCCAATCAACCACTCATTACTATCATCAATGTCTTTTAAAGAGATTGGATCGACAATATCCTGAAGGTTGTATCGAAGTTTTAATGCTCTATTGTATTTGATGAAGACTAAATCATTCAGATGACTTTGAGCAAGCCTATTTTGTTTCTTGCTATGAAGCTACAAAGATAAAAAGTTTCATATTCATTGCCATTGAAACTATAAAAATTAATTCTTAAGATACTTAAGGAGAGAAAAGCTAACCTGGTCAAACACACTCCAATTACGTTTGCATCCGAAGACACTACAAGTATGACCTAAAATTCTCACGGCAAACTTTTGCAAGTTTGGAGTTGATTGACCAAAATTATCCCACCATTCAACTATAGAAATAGACCAAAAATATATATTAATAGCTTATAGTTGAGGCTTGATCCTTTAGTTATCAAACACTTAAAATGTCAACATTTTCCTGGAGATATTTTGTCCCTTTCTCTGATTGCTAAAGTTTGTCCAAACAATCCTTCAGCTCTCTTGTTCTTGCTTAGTTCTGCAAGTATCTTGTCTTGTATGAAGCAACCATCTTTGTAATACATGAGTACAATCCACCAACTATTTCATCATCCTCCTGAATGTTAGGATTTGAATAATAAAATGTTGGGTTTAAATAATATCCCGCTGCATGCAAAGGACGATGCAACTGAAGCTCTCATCTTTTATCAATGATTATAAAAACGTCCTTGTATTTTTCTTCCCTATCATTAAAGGATTTATCAATAGTTTCCTTAGCTCTGTCCATGGCCTTATAAATATATCCCATAGGAGGCTTCTTCTTGCCATTCACCAATCTAAGTACTCGCACCAATGGACCTGATACTTTAAAAGCAAAAACAATTGTAGTCCGAAAACTAGCAAACAAAATAGTTTAAACTACTCGCTTACCTTGTTACTCCTTGCTCCATTTGTTATTGTTTCATTCATCAGAAGTAAACATCTTTCTTAAGTTGTTCTTTTGACGATGTATACTTGATAATTTGATGCATGCAGTAGCAAAATGAGTTTTAGCTAGTTTAACCAACTCTTTTTTATTAGTAAATAGTCTCATCATATTTAATAATCTCGAATGAACATAAATAAAATTACTGATCTCCATGCCTCTCTTTAATGCTTTGCGAATATTGGGGATCTTGTAGATGTCTTCCAACATCAAGTCTATGCAATGGGTAGCACACGGCGACCAAATTAATTGTGGTTGTTTTGCTTCTAATAATCTCCCTATTAATAAAGTAAAATAAGAAGATATATTAACCTCTTTACAAGGTACTAAACTAATTGCAAAAGAAGTAACAAATTCTTTATATTCTTACCTGCCATCACATTTGTAGAGGTACTATCAGTAACTACTTGCACAACATTAGCTTCTCCAATGCGCTCTACAAAACTATTGACCAAATCAAACATTTTGTTCCTGTCCTTTACATAAGATGAGGCATCAATGGACTCAATAAACATTGTGCCTTTTGGACTATTAACTAAAAAGTTAATTACTGTCCTATTTCTTTTATCCATCCATCCATCGGCCATAACAATGCATCCAACTTTGACCCATTCCACCTTATGACTCTTCATGAGCTCATGAGTGGCTTCTAACTCCTTTTTTAAACATGGCACTCTCAATTCATGATAAGATGGTGGCTTCAATCCAGGATCGAACTGCCTTATTGATTTAATCATAGGGGCAAAACTCTCATAATTACATGCATTAAGATGTATTCCGACATCATAAAACCATCAAGCAATTCTTTGGATGGTGTGCTCCCTCATTTCCTTTTTGTAAGTCGTATTCATCATAGTTTGTTTTCCCTTTCCTTTGTCGTTCTTTCTATTTTGAACCACAACTTTCAGGTCTGGTGTAAAATATGCATCCATTGGCCCCTTTTGTCTTGGCTTCTTTGAACTTGGACCACTTGGTGTTGCTCTTTTATTTGAATTACTTACACTCACACCCACATCATTTTCATCCTGATCCTCGATACCGTAATCTTCCACATCAATGTCCACTATCAAATTCCTTTGTTCTTTAATGTCCTTTTTCTTGGACATGTACTCTTTAATTTCTTCCTTCACATGATCTGGACATTTTCTATAAGTTGTGACATTTCTATAACCACCAACAAGATGTTGTTTCATCCTATAAACCCCTCCTTTGGTTATTTTTTTAACAAAATCCACACACAAATGTGTTTATATCTTGGTCATTTTGCAATCTACCATATTTCCATGTTGGATCTTTTCTTAAATTGTCCTCAGCCATCTATATTATGAGAATTGAAATGCAAGTAACAAAATAAATTAACACCATTCCACTATATTAAGAAACTAAGGCAGTAAGGATCATAAATTCATAATTAACTAAAGAGATTTGGAATAGAGAACAAATTACCGAGAATGGTAGCCAATATAGACACTGGACACTACTTGATTCTTCTCTGTTTTTCCTTCAAAAAAATAAAGGATTCTTCTCTGTTTTTTTTTTTTTTTTAAGATTGGGAAGGACTAAGGAGATGGATTCTTCACTGCTTTTATTAAGATGATTGATGTGTCGATGATGTTGGCAAGACAAGGTAGATGGAGATGAAGTTTGGTTAGCAAAAGCAAATGGCGAGAGTTGAAGAAGATTATTCTTCTTCTCTGGCGAGAGTTGAAGTGAATGAAGATGAGAATGAGATGAAGAAGAAAGAAACAAAGAGTGAAGAGACCTGAGCGTGAGCCGTCTGCCGTCATCGTCTCCTGTGGGTGCTTCGTGCTTGGCGATGGCATCTGAAGAAGAAAGAGTTGTCGACTGGTGAAGGGAGATGAGACATCGACTTCTGTACCTTGGAATGCTGTTAAATTGGTTTTTTTTTCGTGTACATAACTAGGTTTAAAAATTACACAATATATTTTTTTAACAATAACCCTAAAATGGTGCGTTTTAGGGTTATATCCTTTTTTTTTTTAAATAAAAAAGCCCACGCCTTGCGCCTTATCTCTTCAGGTAAGGTGCACGCAAGGCATGCGACTTATGGGATGTGCCTCGCCTTCCTGAGACGAAGCACCATTGTTGCGCATGGCACCTAGGCGCACACCTAGCATCGCCTTTTAAAACATTGCCCCAGCCTAGACAGAACTATTGCTTATAGTCAATTTTATTTAAAATCGATTGACAAAATCTATTCTATTTGAAAAAGTCAATTTAAAAGAGGAACATTTAATTAACAGCTAAATGTCAAAAATAAGTTTAGACAATGTCTCACTAAATCACATTCTAACTTTAAGAATAAAGTAGAATAGCATTTTATGAGTAGACAAACGTCCATTAATTTATNTCCTTGTATTTTTCTTCCCTATCATTAAAGGATTTATCAATAGTTTCCTTAGCTCTATCCATGGCCTTATAAATATATCCCATAGGAGGCTTCTTCTTGCCATTCACCAATCTAAGTACTCGCACCAATGGACTTGATACTTTAAAAGCAAAAACAATTGTAGTCCGAAAACTAGCAAACAAAATAGTTTAAACTACTTGCTTACCTTGTTACTCCTTGCTCCATTTGTTATTGTTTCATTCATCAGAAGTAAACATCTTTCTTAAGTTGTTCTTTTGACGATGTATACTTGATAATTTGATGCATGCAGTAGCAAAATGAGTTTTAGCTAGTTTAACCAACTCTTTTTTATTAGTAAATAGTCTCATCATATTTAATAATCTCGAATGAACATAAATAAAATTACTGATCTCCATGCCTCTCTTTAATGCTTTGCGAATATTGGGGATCTTGTAGATGTCTTCCAACATCAAGTCTATGCAATGGGTAGCACACGGCGACCAAATTAATTGTGGTTGTTTTGCTTCTAATAATCTCCCTATTAATAAAGTAAAATAAGAAGATATATTAACCTCTTTACAAGGTACTAAACTAATTGCAAAAGAAGTAACAAATTCTTTATATTCTTACCTGCCATCACATTTGTAGAGGTACTATCAGTAACTACTTGCACAACATTAGCTTCTCCAATGCGCTCTACAAAACTATTGACCAAATCAAACATTTTGTTCCTGTCCTTTACATAAGATGAGGCATCAATGGACTCAATAAACATTGTGCCTTTTGGACTATTAACTAAAAAGTTAATTACTGTCCTATTTCTTTTATCCATCCATCCATCGGCCATAACAATGCATCCAACTTTGACCCACTCCACCTTATGACTCTTCATGAGCTCATGAGTGGCTTCTAACTCCTTTTTTAAACATGGCACTCTCAATTCATGATAAGATGGTGGCTTCAATCCAGGATCGAACTGCCCTATTGATTTAATCATAGGGGCAAAACTCTCATAATTACATGCATTAAGAGGTATTCCGACATCATAAAACCATCAAGCAATTCTTTGGATGGTGTGCTCCCTCATTTCCTTTTTGTAAGTCGTATTCATCATAGTTTGTTTTCCCTTTCCTTTGTCGTTCTTTCTATTTTGAACCACAACTTTCAGGTCTGGTGTAAAATATGCATCCATTGGCCCCTTTTGTCTTGGCTTCTTTGAACTTGGACCACTTGGTGTTGCTCTTTTATTTGAATTACTTACACTCACACCCACATCATTTTCATCCTGATCCTCGATACCGTAATCTTCCACATCAATGTCCACTATCAAATTCCTTTGTTCTTTAATGTCCTTTTTCTTGGACATGTACTCTTTAATTTCTTCCTTCACATGATCTGGACATTTTCTATAAGTTGTGACATTTCTATAACCACCAACAAGATGTTGTTTCATCCTATAAACCCCTCCTTTGGTTATTTTTTTAACAAAANACTTTTTTTTTTCCTTCACTTCATTTCTTTTTTTCATTTCTCTTCTCCTTTTATTTTCTTTTACTGTAGGTAAGAAATCATCCCAAGTTGCAAGCATGCGAGATCTCCACCATTAAAATACTGCTGCTGTGAGGTTCGCTGTCGGAGTTGTCCGTTCGTGGGATTCGTCGGAAATTTCTGTTTGTTGAAGATATTATCGGGCTGCATTGTATTAATGGGTTTTGTGTGGGTTCCGTTAGAATTGTGCACAATCCATCCAATGGAGATGAACTTTTGCCGGAATCATCATTTTCTCAGTTATTCTTTCCTCTCTATTTCTCCCTCAATGTGTATAATGACTCTTCCACCTTTTGTGTTTTCTCCCGTTTTTCCATTGTGAATCACCATCAATTTATAGGGGAGTGTGGAGGTTGAGAGTTGAGCTTTGTAAGGGGATTTGAAATGGGAAAGAGAGGAAGTATGAAGAAGAGGAGAGAATTGGGGAAGAAGAGGAAGAAAATGAGAGAAATGGGAAAAAGAGAAAGAATGAGAAAAAGGGAAGAAAATTTATCTTTTTCATTTTTAGTATATTCTCTTTTTTTATTTTTTTATTTTTATTTTTACTTTTTTACTTTTTAAAAGTTTCAAAAACTTAAGGAAAAATCTTTTTTTTTAAACCCATTTATTTTATATAAAAAGCCTAAACTAAAATATATGTTATCCAAAATAATAATAATAATAATAATAATAATAATAGGTCGGACAAAATACGTTGTCTACAATCATATAAATACTAAGTCATCTTATTGCAAAGGGACTGTAGAACAAGTCATTCCCCCATTATTTAAGAAGGACAAAGCATGAGGATGATAGACAGAGATTTCTTTCTTCGAGCATCGTTTAATTCTCAAAGAGAAACCCCTATCAAAAGAAATTTATAATGCCGAATCCTACTCTTATTACTACGATAACATAGCAATAGTGGCAAGTCTAGGTCAAACCACATGGACAATAGTCTTTGTTTCCTTAAGCAAGTTTCATAATCAAAGCAATAAATTGGNGGGGGGGGGGGGGGGGGGGGGTTGGTGTGAATTAGAAATAGGCATGAAAAAAAATTAAAAGCAATGGAAAAAGAAATAGGCATGAAAAAGAAATTAAACATGGATAAGATAATCAAGTTCTCGAGAGCAATTGGTTTCCCATGCAAACAGGGATAAGATAATCATCGACTTATTTTTTATTAAACACATATTAGATTGCTTGCACATGACTTATTTTGTGACAACCCAAATCATTAAGGTAAATCCTCCTATTAAGTAAAGTTAAGTCATTATGCATGAAAAGGAAATTATATTTATTGATATGTATTTATGTATTTATTTAGTTTAAGGAGGAAAGTTTTAGAATTTGCATTTATAGAGGTTGGTGAGTCTTAGGTGGATTTAAGGAAATTGTTGGGAATTGGCAAAAGATAGCTTAATTTGGGGCAAATAAAACAAAATAAATGGATTTAGTAAAGAAGATTTTATTTTATTTGGTTGGGAAAACAAAAAGGGAAAAATTGGAATTAATGGGCTAAGGAGGGGAAGGAATTAGGGTTTATTTTAATCCCTCCTCGGTATACGTGTAGTCAAGAAAAGAAGAAAAAAAAAAGAGAGAAAAGCTCTCTCTCTCTCCTTCTCTGCCGCCTCTCTCTATCCTCACTCCCTTCCCGCTGGCTTCGTTGCCGTCGCCGCCTCCCTCCTCTTCCGTTCTCCCTCTGCCCCGCCATCTTTCTCCTTCTCCGCCGCTATCTCTCTCCCTCTCTACCGCCATCTCTCTCCCTCTCTGTCGCTTCTCTCACGCTCTCCCGTGGCTCTCGTTCTCTAGCTTTCTCGCTGACTCACGCTCCTCCCACTCTCACACTCGGAAATCACGCTCTCCACGCCAGGATCACGCTCTCACGCTCTCGGACTCTCTCTCGCTGGCTCTCGCTCTCTCCCTCGACTCTCGCTCTCGCTCAAAATCTGGTATAGTCCGTACCGTCAGTCTCCGGACCAGTACTCCCTAAGTAAGTATTTCAAATCTAAGTAGGTTAGTGGCATGTTTTGGCAATTATTTGGGAATTCGAATTAATTGGTAAATCTTAATAGGTGGTCGGCGATTGTTTTAGTCCGCAGGGTCGGAGGAAACTGCGAGTTTGGTCACGTTCGGGTAAGGACTCTCTAGAACAAATTTTGAATTTGCTTATGATAGGTTAGGCTTGATGAATAACTTACGTTAGGGGAATTTTATTTCCAGTTTGTTCAGGAATTTTTGCAAAGGTTGTAGTGTGGTTAACTTTATGGATCAACCCTCAGGTAAGTGATCTTCTACCTGAACCGCCTTCGGGCCTTATGTTTAGTTGCCATGTTGTAGTAGATTTTCAAAGCCACGTATGATTTAAGATGCTTGTATGAAATTTCCATGTCTTTAAGTTGTATGTGCCTGATAGTGTATAAGCTTATACTATGAGATGTTTATGAACAGTACTGTTAATGTATGAATTCATGGAATGGAAGGAGTGTGAATTTGATTGAACATGTATGATGGGTAGTGATAACTTCCCTACGTCGGTTGGATGTCCACAGGAGGTTGTGTTCCTTCGAGATCACTAGAGGATGTGTTCCTTTGGGTTCACTAGAGGTTGTGATCCTTCGGGATCACCAGAGGATGTGCTCCTTCGGGTTCACTAGAGGTTGTGTTCCTTTGGGTTCACCAGAGGTTGTGCTCCTTCGAGTGCACTAGAGGTTTGTGTTCCTTCGGGATTACCAGAGGTTGTGCTCTTTCGAGTGCACTAAAGGTTTGTGTTCCTTCGGGATCACCAGAGGTAAGAGTTTCCTTTGGGGCTCTAGAGTTTTGAGGGCATCCATATCCAACGGTGGGCTGGTATAACCATTCCCCTATAAAAGTATGATAGATATGCATGTCTCATGTTTAATGCACCTAAAGGACCTTGGTGCCTAGCCTGACTCCGGTAGTGGGGTCACTTACTGAGTAATATAATTACTCGACCTTTCATCTTATATGTTTTTCAGGTAAAGGAAGGAATGCGCTGGCGAATGACAAGAAGAATCCTTGATGGCATCACGGGACCCGTAGTAGTTTCTGCGTAGTCATGCATGTTTTTACTAAAATTTTTGTCCAACTGTCTAATTTTGTTTTGAGACTTGTCTATTTATTAATTATGTGAATTTTTCATTCATGAAGTTTCTTTTCTTGATTTTAGGGGTACCGAACCAAAATTTCCTTTTATACTTATTGAAGTGTTATTTTCTTGAATTCATACAAGTAGAAATTTTCATGAAAAGCTTTGATTCTTCTTCACTATTCAGTATAGTATCGTTCTTTGAAGTTTTGCATGTATTGAGTAATGATTCGATTAGTTTGTAAAAGTTGGGTCGTTACATATTTAACTTAATTAAATTCATCAACGCTACAGGCAACCAACAAATTGAATTAAGATAAACAAGCACTCTAATTATCAATTAAAGTTGAAGCCTCAATCAAACTACAAACCTTGGGTCCTAATTAGGTTCGATAGTGATCAAATAAGGCCAAGTGCATTAAGTTTAAGAGTTCCAGTGCACGATTAATTAATGGGAAAGCCCTAACTTAATTAATCTAATTTTCATTGAATATAGGTTAAACATACATTCTAAGCTCATGGACAACCAATACACCTAGCATACATACTAAGATCCTTGCTACTTAATGATTTTAAGCATAGACAAACACGAAGGAAACACGTGAGCAAAATCGATTAGCTAAGACATACGTTCAAGGGGAGGGGCGTCAACCATCCAAAAACATACATCTAATTATCACAAGGTTCAAAGAATAACAATCATAATATGAAATTTATACAAAAACAAGTCTCAACAAATCACACAAGTTTACTCTCAATAACAAGAAATTCACTTACCTCAGCATCTTCATAGACAAAGAAAATAGAGGAAAAGAGTTCCAATCCATGATTACAACCCAAAATAAAATGTAAATCCTAAGCTAAGAGGCTAGAAATATAAAGGAGAAGAAGAAAATTTGGTGAACTCCTCGGCCTCAATGAAATCCCGCCTCCCTCTTTTGCCCTAAAAATGAAGAGAGTATATATAAAATCGGGCAGAGTGTCGTTGTGCTCTAGGTAGAAGTGGAGCGCCTAAGCAGAGCGTAGCCACACTGCACATGTGCGAGCCTTCACTCGTTCGTCAATTTCCATAGTGCAGCTGCACTCTAAGGGAGCGTCGCTTCGCTCTCGGCATTTCTGCTCTCAGGTCTTCAGTGTAAAGCTTTGCGTAGTCGCGCTCTCATGGGCATTTTCATAATTTTTTGTGTCTTTGAGCTCCAGCTGTCCAATTTCACTTTTGATAGCTTCAAATTAACCCTGAATGGCCTNTGTCCACAGGAGGTTGTGTTCCTTCGAGATCACTAGAGGATGTGTTCCTTTGGGTTCACTAGAGGTTGTGATCCTTCGGGATCACCAGAGGATGTGCTCCTTCGGGTTCACTAGAGGTTGTGTTCCTTCGGGTTCACCAGAGGTTGTGCTCCTTCGAGTGCACTAGAGGTTTGTGTTCCTTCGGGATTACCAGAGGTTGTGCTCTTTCGAGTGCACTAAAGGTTTGTGTTCCTTCGGGATCACCAGAGGTAAGAGTTTCCTTTGGGGCTCTAGAGTTTTGTGGGCATTCATATCCAACGGTGGGCTGGTATAACCATTCCCCTATAAAAGTATGATAGATATGCATGTCTCATGTTTAATGCACCTAAAGGACCTTGGTGCCTAGCCTGACTCCGGTAGTGGGGTCACTTACTGAGTAATATAATTACTCGACCTTTCATCTTATATGTTTTTCAGGTAAAGGAAGGAATGCGCTGGCGAATGACAAGAAGAATCCTTGATGGCATCACGGGACCCGTAGTAGTTTCTGCGTAGTCATGCATGTTTTTACTAAAATTTTTGTCCAACTGTCTAATTTTGTTTTGAGACTTGTCTATTTATTAATTATGTGAATTTTTCATTCATGAAGTTTCTTTTCTTGATTTTAGGGGTACCGAACCAAAATTTCCTTTTATACTTATTGAAGTGTTATTTTCTTGAATTCATACAAGTAGAAATTTTCATGAAAAGCTTTGATTCTTCTTCACTATTCAGTATAGTATCGTTCTTTGAAGTTTTGCATGTATTGAGTAATGATTCGATTAGTTTGTAAAAGTTGGGTCGTTACATATTTAACTTAATTAAATTCATCAACGCTACAGGCAACCAACAAATTGAATTAAGATAAACAAGCACTCTAATTATCAATTAAAGTTGAAGCCTCAATCAAACTACAAACCTTGGGTCCTAATTAGGTTCGATAGTGATCAAATAAGGCCAAGTGCATTAAGTTTAAGAGTTCCAGTGCACGATTAATTAATGGGAAAGCCCTAACTTAATTAATCTAATTTTCATTGAATATAGGTTAAACATACATTCTAAGCTCATGGACAACCAATACACCTAGCATACATACTAAGATCCTTGCTACTTAATGATTTTAAGCATAGACAAACACGAAGGAAACACGTGAGCAAAATCGATTAGCTAAGACATACGTTCAAGGGGAGGGGCGTCAACCATCCAAAAACATACATCTAATTATCACAAGGTTCAAAGAATAACAATCATAATATGAAATTTATACAAAAACAAGTCTCAACAAATCACACAAGTTTACTCTCAATAACAAGAAATTCACTTACCTCAGCATCTTCATAGACAAAGAAAATAGAGGAAAAGAGTTCCAATCCATGATTACAACCCAAAATAAAATGTAAATCCTAAGCTAAGAGGCTAGAAATATAAAGGAGAAGAAGAAAATTTGGTGAACTCCTCGGCCTCAATGAAATCCCGCCTCCCTCTTTTGCCCTAAAAATGAAGAGAGTATATATAAAATCGGGCAGAGTGTCGTTGTGCTCTAGGTAGAAGTGGAGCGCCTAAGCAGAGCGTAGCCACACTGCACATGTGCGAGCCTTCACTCGTTCGTCAATTTCCATAGTGCAGCTGCACTCTAAGGGAGCGTCGCTTCGCTCTCGGCATTTCTGCTCTCAGGTCTTCAGTGTAAAGCTTTGCGTAGTCGCGCTCTCATGGGCATTTTCATAATTTTTTGTGTCTTTGAGCTCCAGCTGTCCAATTTCACTTTTGATAGCTTCAAATTAACCCTGAATGGCCTATAACACTCTGAGGTGCATGATTTGCTTGAATTCCTTGAAAAATAGACATTTAAACACATTATACTAAACAAGCAAGCGAGATTAGAGACATAAAAATAGCTCTTTTCGAGAGGTATCAGAGGACAACCAACTTAGCCCCTGCACGTGATGGCGATGAATACGTTCAGGGAGTTTGAAGATGGGATTCGACTTGGGTCACAAGATTATCACACACCTATGGTTCGATAGACAGAATTACCATTCAATCAAGATGGAACGAATGAAGATCCGATAGATCAATTTACAAGTAGAGCGAGTGTATCTGCCGAGCCATCTTGAGGTAGCAAGAGGAAGAGGCCATCATTCTAGACTGAAATGATTGACATCATGAGATCGGCTGATGAAATGCAGGACACACACATGGATAGACTTGTGTCATGGCAGAAGGAAAAGTATGAGCTAGAGTTTGGGCGTCGAAAGGAAGTAGTGAACGCCATATATAACATTGAGGGTTTGATTGAGGATGATCAGGTCGCCCTTATTGACCTCCTTGTCACGGACATTCAAAAGACAGATTGTTTCCTTGCAATACCAGAACATGCACAAAAGAGGTACTGCTTTAAGCTACTAGGTTGGAACATGTAGACTGACCACCTAATCTTTGAACCAAAACCCCTATTTTTTGTTTGCATACTTGTGGAGATTGACATATTGATTGTCATTTACTATTGTTTTGTCATGTATAAAACAATGGTAACTTTTGTATACGTCATGCCACATTGTAAATATGTTTATATTATAGAACATAGATATTATATGTATTGAAACATAACCAAGTTAAGTATTAGAGTGCTCCAACATTTTGGTGTAGACCATTTTATGTTTTCTTATGGTCATGTTTAGTTTTTAAGAATTGAAAAAAGAATATTCAACTTCTAAGTTATCAAGGAAATAAGAATTGGTGGTTTGGGTGTACGTAAAATGTTGATGTTATTGGAATATAATATGTATTTGGGGATTTGAACAAAATAATTATGCAATTGAGTGTTCAGATTGTGTGGTAAAAATATGTTACATTTTTCAATAAAGAAGAAGAAAAAGATGTTTAATTTCTTCGTTTATTGAGTGTTTATGATTAAGGGCTAAGTAGTTAGTAATCTTTTTTGTTTATTTCATACATGTTTTCTAGTTTAGGAATGGAAAAAAATATGTTATGTAAATTGAGTGTAAAAAGTTGTCCAAATTTGCGTAAATTGTATATTTATTTTGTATGAATTTTTTATGTTTTAAGAATGGTAAAAAAATTAATCATTTTTTAGTGTTAAAATTTTTATTCTCGTGAGAATACAAATGGAGATTAAATAGGAAAAAAAAAAGAAAAAAGAAAAAAAATTGATCAAGAATCAATTTGTTTAGAAAAGCTGCATCAAATACCCAACTCAACTCAACTCAACTCTACTCTACCCCACAAATAAAGACTTTCTGACTCAACTCAACTAAGCATAACATACACAGACATTCCAAATCAACTCAACCCAACTCAGTACTCCAAACACAGATAATCTAATTCCACGGACAATCTAACTCCACACATAATTATTACCAACTCAACTGTATGCGACAAATGCCCCCTAAACCTTTTGAGAGAATTCTTGAGAAAGGAAGAGGAATGTATTAATCTTTCACGTAAAAATTGAGAGCTCAAAATGATGAGATCTCTGCCATTTAAAGTGAGAGAGAGGCGTAAATCCCCACTCTCTTCACCAACTTCTCGCTCCTCTACAATGCAATGCAGGGAAGTTAATCACTTATTTAATTTAATTTAATAAATCTAATTTAATTAAATTAATTATTAATTAGATTATTTAATTAAATATTCAATATTTAATTAATCATTTGAATCATATTCAAATGTATATTTTTCTTAGGGCTATTTTCAAATATAGCAAAATGAGCCAAATTATTTACAAATGTAAAAAAATTTCATTGTCTATCAGCATTAGATAACGATAAACGTCGATAGTTGATAGACAGTAAAAATTTTCATATTTGTAAATAGTTTAATATGTTTTCTATTTATAATAATTTAATTAAAAAGTTTAATTAATCAATCAAAATTCATTAGCTAGGGTCATTTCACTAAAGACCCATAGGTGCACTTTTATGCACTGTAGAATGTTTCGTATCCATGGATATAACCACTACAAATAAATTGATCCTTCACAAGTCATTTGTAATTACAACTAGATCAAATTACCATTTGATCCTTGCAAATACCTATTCCTCCTTAAGTCTCATTAATCCTCTCATGAATAATTTGTTTATGGTCCTACCATAAAGAAAATCTTTCTCAAGCCAGTGAGAAGGAGGAGCCCCATTGTTCAAGACCCGAAGTCAACACTTAAGGGAAAAGTTCATCTACTTACCCTAAAGTCAGGAAGGAGTGGGTTTCATCTTATGTAGCTATGTTCCCAGCTCCCCATTCAGTCTCGTCCCTAAGATGGTAAGCTTATTGAGATGGTGACATGGGCCACCCTCACCCATACGAATAAAAAAACGAGCCCTTATAGGCAATTCATAACTCACCCATGATTGAGATCAAGTTACATATAGTCATTTTGTGAAATATTAATCTCTTCAATCAACAGTGTTACAAAGAGGGATTAATTTTTTCATGATCCGGTCTTATATAAACTCTTTGTATAGAATACCTCCACCGCATGTCTCCACATGTACAATTTGGTTCACGTCATTTATAATGATTACATAGTGGGTCATATCCATAGTGTTTACTATGATAAGACACCAAACTTTATCCATGTACTATAGACCATTTAGTTAATTACTTAAACATATGATCAACTTGTTTGTCAACCATATACTGTTCAAGTTACATCAAATAACCTTGGATCTTAGTTTATTGTGTTGAGTTATGCAACACTAAAAGTCAACTTTAAAAGTCAAAATAAAATAACAATTATTTTATTGAATAATAATTTGTTTATATTATACAAACCATGAGTTTAGGACATAAACCCTAACATATTTTTTTAAGCAGAGATTTTGGCATAAATTTCATTTCTTAATTTCAAAATTCTCTAAATTTGCATCTAAATAATTTTCTATCTTCGAATGTTGATTTGAATTTTCAAATATCATATCATATTACTTTTCCTAAACTCACTTTTTTATATTTATGTTTTATTTTCTGTTGATCCTGACTAAATCATACTATTTTTAAATTGTTTTATTATTATCATTATTACAATTTCATTTTAAATATGAAATATAAGGACAACGTCTCAACTTTTTAACCAATTTTTCTTATTTTTAAATCTGGAAGTATCATTATCTTTATTTTAATTTCGTTTTAAACATGAAATATAGGGTCTAGTTCATAATTCCTTCACTCTTCAACAAAATCAACCTCACAAGAACAATCAAAGCACCACTTTAGATTTTAGGAACTTCGATTTGTCTTCAATCCCTAATGCATGTGTTTCAGTGTTTGAAAGGTTGTACACTAAAGTTTTTTCTTCAAAAGAATGATCGAAGTACCACTAATCGATGATCTTACTCTTGAATCATGGATTTTTCTTATGAAGTTTCTAAACATCGATGTAGTAGTTCGATAATCGAAAGATGGAGAGCTTTTGAATCCATTTTATGATTACTATGGGTAGTAGTAGGAAGGTTTTTGTGTTTTTTTTCTTTTTTTTGAGATTATCGTTAGGTAGTGAAAAGCGTTTGGTTATTCATTCGAAAGTGATTGAGGTAAAAAGGACTTTTGCTCTTAGAAAAGATGAATCGCTGCTTGAGTTCTAAATTTAGAAATTTATTGACACGTGTTCTAAGTCGATAATTTTGGGTGACTTTTACTAATAAGAAAGTTAAAATAGGTCATTTGAAATTGCAATCAATATCATTCGAAATTACTTGGGCGGCAACGAGGTGTTGACATAATGGGCCTGTAGCAAGCTATTGGGCCTGCCTCCCCTTGACAAAGCTCGACTTTCTTTGGTGTTCCTTCTTTCTTCTCTCTCCATTCTCGTAGCTCTTTGTTCATCGTTTTGTTTTTGAAAACTGGAGCTTGTTTTGAATCTGAATTTCCCGCAAAACGCATGAGGAAATGGAGTCTGTTATGGCCGTTTTGGGCCATATTGGCGGTTCATGGTGTTGCAATTCTGATCTTCGTTAAAGGATTTCTTCTTACTCGTACAGAGCTTCCTTATTTCAGTCACTGCTCCGATGTTTCTCAATCTCCCTGTTTCACTCCCGATTCACTTTCTAACACCAATCCTGCAGCAAATTCCAGCCGTTGCTGGACCAACCCTGCCGTTAACCGCATCCTCATCATCGTTTTTGATGCTCTACGGTTTTCTTCATTTCCCACTTGTTTCTCATCCTTTATTATGTATTGACTATGATCTGATTCATTGATCTTTATTCGTTTTGTGTTATACTTATTTGTATATCAGGTTTGATTTTGTTGCTCCCAGTACATTCTTCGAAGGTTAGCTCTCTTGCGTTCTAGTTTATAATGTAGCTATTCTCAATTAATTTAAGTTAAACTAGTGGTGCCGTATTGTTTAATATGTACGTGGTTTCTCGACTTCGTATTTCGTATTTGGAATTCTTTGATAGCAGTGACGTGTGGGCTACTTCTAAATTTCTGTTCGTCAGCTCCCGTTATAAGTGATGGGGGTTTTTGTCAAACTTTTGATCCACGATGTCGTAGTTAAGACTGATCACTTATATAAATGTGCCCTAGAATCGAAGCCATGGATGGATAAGTTACGGGTGCTGCATAAAATGGCATCAGAACGGGGTTCATCTGCCAAGATTTTCAAAGCTATTGCTGATCCACCTACGACAAGTTTGCAGCGACTGAAGGTCCTGTTTTAGTTACGTCTGATGGCATATAGTTGAACATTACTTAGGACTGGTTTGGATTGACTAGAATTTTTTTTTTTCAAAAAAGTTATTTTTATTTATACTCTATTAATAAAAATTGTTTAAAATACAATTTGAGAGTGATTCAAAAGCTATTTTGAGGGGTTGCCAAACAATTTAATTTTTAATTTTTTTCCAAAATGACTTATTTTCAAAATTAAACACTTTAAAAAGTTAAACCAAACACACCCTTATTGTTCAAGAATGCGTACATACAGGCCACGTGAAAACTTTGACTTTCCTGTGGCACTTATAAACTGTTTATGCTCCTAGTTTTAACTGGCTTGAATGGTAAACTGTTTTTTAGTGAAATTACTTTGATGCTTATGTAAACTATATTAAAATTTAGCGTTATCTGTCTTGTTGTCTATCTTGGTAAGAGTAAGTCAAAATTGCACATATTTCTTTCTGTTCCTTTTTCGCTCCCTTCTTTTGTGAGGTGGGGTTACCAATCGAAGTTTAGAAGTCCGATTTTGTTGTATTCTTTCAGGGCATTACAACTGGTGGACTGCCAACGTTTATTGATGTTGGAAACAGCTTTGGTGCTCCAGCAATTATTGAAGACAACTTGATTCATCAGGTTGAATCATGCATCTTTGTTAACGGTCTATTAGTTGTACAGATGCTGGTTAAACACAATCTCCAAGTGGACCTGTGTTTGTTATTTTGAACATCTAGAGGGTATTTTGTTAATTAATCTACTTCAGTTCTCACGACTTGGACCCATTTACAGCTTGTTCAGAATGGAAAACGAGTGGTGATGATGGGCGATGACACATGGATGCAATTGTTTCCTCATCATTTTCAAAAAGCATTTCCCTATCCCTCATTTAACGTTAAAGATCTTCATACGGTATGCTTTATGAAGTCTCACTTCTTTCTTACAGTGTTCTTTTCACTTTAGAACAACATTTTACCCTCAATTTTTTTCAACGGAAAACTTTACTTTCATCAATATTGTTCTTCTGTAGTTTCAAGGCATAATGAGCAGCTAAATATTTGAAGAATTTTCTTTTAGGTAGACAATGGATGCATCGAACATCTTCTTCCATCCTTGTATGAAGATGATTGGGATGTTCTCATCGCACATTTTCTTGGTGTAGTAAGGACTTTCTTCCGCTTGTGTTTGAAGTACATTGTAAAATCTTGTGTTGGTTCTCTCTTCCTTTCTTGCTTCCTTCACGTCTATATTGTGCCTTAATTCTGAAGACGGGAATCTTTGCCCCTCCGTCTAAATTGAACATTTGTTGCTGACTGTATTTATGTGAGAACAATTAACTGAATATATGCAATACAGGATCATGCTGGGCATATATTTGGTGTTGATTCTAGCCCGATGTTTGAAAAACTGGAGCAGTATAATACTATTTTAGAGGTATGCGCAAGTGATATGACTTGATCTAGCAATACAAAAGGGAATAGTTATTTTCAGTCTCAAGTATCCCTAATGTACCTATAATGTGTTATTGTTTAAAATTCTCGGGTATATTAAGGCATATTGTGAGCTCAAATAAGTTTTTCCCAGAAACAATTTTGTTATCCTTTCATATTGCCTTGCATCTGTTTTGCCTTTCTTAGTTCAACCATAGCTAACCAAATTCTTCTCAGAAAGTAGTCGATGTGCTGGAGAGCCAATCTGATACGGGTGGGAGACATGAAAATACTCTTCTTCTTGTGATGGGTGATCATGGACAAACTTTGAATGGTGATCATGGTGGAGGAAGTGCAGAAGAGGTATAATATATGTTACTAATGGAAGCTCGATTTGTGTTTGATCACATTGTCCAGGAATGATTCCTCTGGTGTACCTTCCAGGTTGAGACGTCTCTATTTGCAATGAGCTTTAATAAGCTTTCAGCATCCATACCATCTGAATTTGGTACCTCTTCCTGTCAACTAGATTTGGTATTTCCTTTCTCTTTTAACTCTACAGATACAACTGGATGTGAATTTCTTTTAGGTTTTTTGTTTCTTTCGAAAAAAATACAGTTTTGGACTTTGAAGTTTGTAAAATAAACCACTTTTTTTCTCCCTAACTTCCAAAAGTGACCTTTTCTTCCCTAAGGTAGGTTTGGGTAATGGTTCGGATTAATCTTTGAAATCATTCTTCCATAATGATACTAATGAAAGTTTATTTTGCATATTCTACTACAATTTGACTTTGTTTATGACAAAGATAATTTTTTTATTCATGGTCAGACTTCTGGGTGTCGAGAGCCATGTTGCATTGGGAAGAACAAAAGGCTGAGCTTNGGGAGGGGTGGGGGGGTGACGAAGATAATAATTTTTCATTAATAGTCAGAAGGCCTTGAACTTGAGATAGTCACAGTCACATTGATTGTACTTTTGGGTGTTGAGAGCCATGTTGCATAGGGAATAACAAAAGGCTGTGCTTGGGTAATAACCCGTGTCCATCTAATTTTCATGCTACCATACTCAGTCGGGAACAAATACATCTTTCCTGTGAAGGCATTACCCCCAATTGACTGTAATAGAAGCTTTATGACTTCAATGCAGTAGTTGGTTGATAGCCTTGGTTAACTATTAATGCAACCATTGGGAGATTTGCAGATCAATGCAGACTTTTAGAGGAATGTGTTAGGTACTTCTTGGAGAACAACACGCTAAAAGCTAGCTATTGAGCTGAAAGAGCCAAGCCACTTAAGTACCACATTGGTCATTCCATTCTAACCAATGTGGGACAAAGGTAGCCCATACTACCATGGTCTCTAACAATACCCCATCTTTGGAAAGCCAACGTCCTGGCGGCTGGACCAACGATACTTCACTCGGGAACACCCGGTCAGAACCCTCCCTGGTACTCCTCTCTGAAATGTTGACACCGGCTCTAATACTATTGTTAGGTACTTAAGCACTTTGGAGAATAACGCCCCAAAAGCTAGTTATTGAGGTGAGAGAGCCAAGCCACTTAAGTACCATATTGGTCATCCCATTCTAACCAATGTGGGACGAAGGTAGTGCATACTACCTTGATTCCTAAACGAACAATCAATAATGACTAGTGTATGCTTTCTCTAAGATATTCCTCCAGGATGGGTTGCAGGAGATTATGCCTATTGTGAACTCTGACGTAGAGCAATCATTGTTTTTTTCACAATGGTTAAGGTGTTTGCACCCTTTGTTTGATAGTGAGGTGTTGGAAGTGACAATTCTTCTCTCTCTCCTTTGAGATTGGCATGTAATTTGAGGGAGAAAGAGTGTTTGATTTGGTCCCTCAATCCTTCTGAGGGCTTCTTTTCTCATTCTTTTATAACATATCTTGTCTTCCCCTACCCTTAACGTATGGTGGTAGTTGCAATAATACCCTCAAACTTTTATCTCGTCTTCCCCTTCTCCCTCCCTTGCTATCCCTATGTTCTCCTATTTGGACGGTTAAAATTCCGAAGAAGGTTAGGGTGTTTGCGTGGCAGGTCTTACATGGGAGGGTTAATACCGTAGATCG
>QLSR01000027.1:1711759-1731004 GCA_031780015.1 Citrullus colocynthis | reverse complement strand
TTTTTTATAATTTTGATATTAAAAAAATCATAATAATTACTATTAAGCTAAATTGATTTAGTCGTATTAAATACTTTTTAAATCAATGCTAATATAAAAAATATGAACTATTTAAAAACCTTCTAAAAAAATTAATTAACAATATTCTATAAATTATAGATTAATAAAAGAAAATCTATTACCATTATAACCATTTTAATTACGGCCGAATTTAAAACAATAGTAATCTGAGCACACGCGGTATAGTTCTCACACGTGGGCTAAAAAGGCTCGTATGGCATATTCAGGGAAATTTGGGGCCCACACTTGGTAAAGTTGCCACGTCATTATGTTGATAAGGATGGAACTATAAAACATTGTTCAAAAATTGCCCAATCTCACCCGTTTCCCGACGAAGATTTAAATCTAGCCGTAGGCTCTGTTTAATTAGAATATTTCATGAAAAATCATAAAAATAAAAAATTTTAAAAATAAATTTAAATTAACAGCTAAATATTTTATTATTTTCAATAGATATGTCTATTATTTATATTATATTTATATTAGTGGCACTCTAATATTTATTTTTTAGGTTAAGTAGATTCTATATGAAATTTATATATTTGTTTGAAAAAAGAAATTTTTTCCAAAGATAATAAAATTGTCATTTAGATCTAATTTATTTTACTTTAAGCATTTTAAATATCCAAATTTGATCAAGATGTTTAAACTTAATTTGAAAATTTCAAATAATCTCAAAATTAGCTATTATTGTTGGNAAGATGTTTAAACTTAATTTGAAAATTTCAAATAATCTCAAAATTAGCTATTATTGTTGGTTTGAAATTCATTTTTTATCGGCCAATATTCCAAAATGTCTTTTAAAAAAATCACATGACAAAAATAAGATGTGGATTTGTATTATTATTATTATTATTATTATTATTATTATTATTATTATTTTCGCTCTCACAATAATAGTTAAGAAGAGCAAACCATTATTGTTGAGTAAGAAAACGAAAGTAAAAATGATTGAATGTATTCATTTAAATTAAGGACAAATAAATCAATTTCAGGCTTTTTTTTAAGTAACTCACAGAAAAAAAAAAACAGAAAGGACATCGTAGTGATTTGTTGGTTAAATAACATTTTGATTATTCAATTTTAGAAAGAATCTAATAAGTTTCTGAATTTGATTTGTAATAAATTATAGAATAAAAAAATTGTTTAATAAGTTCAGTAACTTGTAACTTTTAATTTCATGTGTAATAAATAGTTGGCATATTGAAATTTTAAAAAATGATTGAATCTATTAGATTGATTTTAAATTTTAAGTAGATGAAATCTTAAGGTTTTACTTTTGTGTCTAGTGAATCCATACATTTTAAAAAGACGTAGATTAGATTAAAGACTTATTAGACACGCAATTAAAAATTTATAGATTCACTGAACATCATATTCAAAATTTAAGTTCCTATTACAAATTTTTTAAGTTTAGGTATCTATAGTAGAAACGAAATTAAAAGTTAATGGTTAACAAACTAAATATTTTTTTAAGTTGAATGACCAGACTTGTAATTTTTAATTTTCATAATTTATCTTTTTATTTATTTTTTATTTTTTAAGGATTGTAATTGTTATCATCTAATGTTGAGATATTTTTTTTCAGCAAAATATATATATATATATATTTGTAATCAAATTTTAGAAGTCAATGTTAAACATGATGAAGTGGTAATCATATTTTCCTTCTCACATGCTCCATGCGTATTATAAGGTTGATAAAATAAAGATTCGTTAATATACAATATTTATCAATATTAATTTTAACTTAATCAAATGGTCAATACTATTTATTTATCACAACTATATATTAATAATGAGTACTACACATGTTTTTAACTTATAAAATTAACCAGACCTACCTAATAAATCATCAACCAAACACGTTGATTTAAGTATAATTTCATAGATAAAATACAAATTATTATTCTAAACATCGATAGTTCAATTTTCTACCTTGTGATTTATAAACTAAAAAAAAATAAAAACAAAAGTATATGTGTTTTAACCTAACGGTAAGAAAATCGAAAAATTGATTTTTAAAAAGATGAGAGCAAATGCTCAAATATAATGACTATAATCTTAGGGACGGTTAAACACAACATAAAATTATAATAAGAATTTAAAACTATAAAATGTCAACAACCGCAAAATGATTTTGATTATGTACAGTGTTATGCATAGTTGTTCGTCATCCAAACAACATAAACTATAAGTTAGTATATTATTACATTTGTCCAAGTTAAATATTCGATCTCTATACACATTTATCGTTAAAAAAAAAAAAAAAACCACCATTAAATTTATCATTATTTGTGAAAAAAATATTTGAATTTAGAATATGTTGCATGTTGGTTTATCTTTTTATTTGATTTTTAAAAAGATTTAATTTGAATTTAGAAGGAAAAGAATTTGATTGAAATTTTAAAAGGTTTTGATTTAAATTTAAAACTCCCTAGTCAACTCCTTTTTCTTTCTTCCCCCCCGCTTGTTCCCTAAATTTAAATTCATTGTAAGTTTTACTTGCTTTTAAAAATGCACATCTTCAAAATGCTTTATTATTATTCTTTTCTCTCTTTTAAACTACCATAATTATAGGTTTGAAAACCATATATTTTTGTTTACAAACTTGCAATATTAAAAAACAAAAAATGAAAAATCCTTATTAACTCATAGATTTGACTCAATGCCAATTATTTAAAATTTAAATAATATTATTTTAATATATGCTAAAAAAACAAAATATTAGTGACATTATTCATTAAATATATTAATAGATTATTTTTAATTATAAACTATGCTTTTTTTGTTAATATTTATATTAAAATTATTTATTTAATTAATTTATTAAAATTATATAAGATTGTCATTTTAATTTTATAAACCAAATAGAAACATAATTTTGTTCATAAAATTATGATAGCATTTTTAATGGACAACCAAATTCTCAAACATGAAGCGTATTATTCTTAGACGTATTATTCTAAGTATATTATTTTAAAACATTATTCTCATCAATCTATAATATTTTAGACCAAACGAATCTTAAAGACCAAAAGCTCTAGCGGAGACTTGTTGAAAAATTAAACCATAATATATGGTGGTCATAAAATCTCATTAAATAATAGTATTGTAATATATGGTAAACAAAATAAATTAATAATTTTGAAAAAAGAAATAAATTTAATATAAAACTCATGTGCGTTATTTTATTCATTTGCAGCCTTAGAAAAAAGGGAACAAAAATATCAAAAAAATTTAGGCTATTGTTCATTCAAACATCCATCTTGGCCTCTTCACAACAATCCGGTAGCAAATTATTTGTTTATCAGACAGAATCTCAAGCGACGCGACAGTGGGGCTGACATTTTTTCTCCTACCAGAGAGAGAGAGAGAGAGAGAGAGAGAGAGAGAGAGAGAGAGAGAGAGAGAATTTTGCTGTGATTTGTGAGCTTCGAAGAAATTTGATTTTTGAATGCGATTGTCCTTTTTGGTGTCTATTTCTGTTAAAAAAGCTCTGCTACTTCTTCCAATTTTTTCAAACTTCTGTTTCTCGATCCTCTGTTTCTCTGTCCTTTCCTTCTTTCGCTGTTCATAGCTTCGTCTTCTTTCCAGTCTGATGATCTTTCGACCGTTTTCTTCCCATTTCCCCAAATTAGGAACCAACTTGGCTTCTGGGTTTTCTTGATTCTGTGAAATTGTTTATTGGGTCAGTTCCCCTTTTTAAATTAGAGTAATGGGTCGTCAAGATCAAGCGATTCAAGCCCTTTCTCTCAATCACTGCTGTTCAAGCCATTTTTAGGTCACTACAAACAGAGAAAATTTCAGGGTATGGTCTGGTTTTAGCCAGTAGCTAATTTCTCACTCTTTGCTTTGAGAGAGAAGTTTGCTTTGAAGATCAAGCTTGACTTGGTTTCTTTTCTTGAAGAAGAAGTGTGTAGTTTCTGAGTCTTGAAGGTTTGCCCTTGAAATTTCCCTTGTGCTTGCTTTTTACTTAGTAAAGAAATTAGGATCTCATCTCTTTTTGGTCTTTTCTATTGTGTGTAACTAAGTTTTTGCTTCTGTGGCTGGATGTTTGTTTATCTGTGAATTGATGGGCTTCAATGTGTTCTTTACAGGTAAAGGAGAGGCTGAAAGACTACGGAAGGAGAAAGCATTTGGTGGCTGTTTTGAACTTTTGTTAATCATGCTGGAAATCTTCTATTTCTAAAGCAAATCAGATCAGTTCAAGGTATACTTCTAGCTGGACCCATCTGAAGAAAAGAAAAAACAACTTTTTTTTCATAAAAAACAACTCAAGATTCCTACAAATTTGTTCATTAAAGAAAGCAAAAAGTCCAAACACTGTCTTATCTTCAAAGTGAAGTCTCTCTTTCAATCCAAAATCAGCTAGTTTCCTTATGATATAAAATAGGAATGAAAAATGGGAGTACAGCTAAGATAGACTCCTCCAACTCATCTCTTTCTTTCTATGTAATTTGAGGCATTAACTATGGATGGGGACCAAATGGCAAAAATAACTTGCCAAACAGGACATCTTCCTGGTCTAAAAAATGAAGCTACGCCTCAGATCCATTCAACCTGAATGGTCCTGTTGTTTCTCCAAATTGCTTATTCAAGTCCTTTGTTTTTCTAATGTTTTAAGGGTTGTGTCTTAAATGCTGACTTCTTTATTGGACGGCTCTGGTTAGCCAAATTGCTTTCCCTTTCAGTCACCTACCTTCTTTATTTATGGTAAAACTTTTACATGGATAGAGAGAAGATAACCCATGTGGCAGCTATCCATTACTCTAGTTTTGTGTTTTTTGGTTGTCTGTTCATTGTTTTCAGCACGGTTTTTGAGCTTTCTTTGATCATACAAGATTCTCGAACTTCTTAATATGTGCCTGTTTGAATTTTCTTATTGGGATTTCCTTAACCCTCAACTACAGGTTTTGTGTTTGTATTGCAACTGCTCTAATGCCTTTCAATGCAAATATCGTTGTAATTTGCCTTTTTTTCCTTTGAGTCATTGCTTAAAGTGCACTGTTTTGTCTGAATTTGTCCTGTAGTTTAGCACTGTGCTGCTTGATTCGATTCCTATTGGAGAATCATGGTGGAAGATAGTATGAAGGGACGCCCCAGAGACTGTCAGTTGACTGAAGATTGGTTGTTATATGCACAAGAGTTGGTTCCGCTGTCACTACAAAGGGCTAGGGAGGTCAAGGTGTTTCCCGGTAGGTGGAAGATGATTATTATCAAGATGGAGCAGATCCCACCTCGTTTATCGGATTTGTCTAGCCACCCCTTTTTCTCCAAGAATGCTCTCTGTAAGGAGCAATTGCAGGCTGTCTCAAAAACGTTGGAAGAAGTAATTGAACTGGCAGAGATCTGTGTGCAGGAAAAATACGAGGGGAAGCTTCGAATGCAGAATGATCTCGACTCTTTATCTGGGAAGTTGGATTTAAATTTGCGAGACTGTGGCCATTTGATCAAGACAGGAGTGCTGAGTGAAGCCACTTTGCCCCTATCTGTAACTGGTACTTCGACCGAACCTGAGTCTACTGACCATAAAAATGTGAGGGAATTGCTTGCCCGGCTCCAGATTGGGCACTTGGAAGCCAAACACAGAGCTCTTGATAGCCTTGTTGAGGTCATGAAAGAGGATGAAAAAACCGTCCTGGCCGTCTTAGGACGTAATAACATTTCTGCTCTAATCCAATTGCTTGCTGCAACATCTCCCTTCATTCGCGAGAAAGCAGCAATGGCGATTTGCTCGATTGTGGAATCACAGAAGTGCGAAAAATGGCTGATTTCAGAGGGAGTTCTGCCACCACTCATTAGGCTTGTTGAGTCTGGCAGTGCTCTTTGTAAAGAAAAGGCTGCAATTTCCCTCCAAATGCTATCAACATCAGCTGAAACTGCCCGTGAAATTGTTGGCCATGGAGGAGCTCAGCCGCTGCTCGAAATCTGCCAAACAAGCAATTCTGTGGTGCAGGTGGCAGCTGCGTGCACTTTGAAGAACATGTCAACCATTCCTGAGGTTAGGCAATCTCTAGCTGAAGAAGGAATTGTTCCAGTGATGATAAATATCCTTGGGAGCGGAATTCTCTTGGAATCAAAAGCTTACGCAGCTGAGTGCTTGCTGAATCTCACTGCAGGCAGTGAAAATCTAAGGAACTCTGTGATTTCAGAAGGTGGCATACAAAGTTTATTAGTTTACATCAATGGCACACTTGCCCAGGAATCTGCTATCGGGGCACTGAGAAATCTAGTCAGCTTGGTTCCAACCGAAGTTGTAACATCTCTTGGCGTTCTTCCGTGTCTACTGCGTGTGCTTAGAAGAGGATCGTCAGGTGCTCAGCAGGCAGCTGCATCAGTAATCTGTGTGGTTAGCAGCTCACCAGAGATGAAAAAGATAATCGGGGAAGCGGGGTTCATTCCTCCCCTAGTCAAGATGCTCGAGGCGAAGTCAAACAGTGTCCGAGAAGTGGCAGCGCAAGCAATCGCAAGCTTGATGACACTGTCCCAAAATTGCAATGAAGTGAAGAAGGATGAGAACAGTGTCCCAAATCTTGTAATGTTGCTTGACTCAAGTCCTCATAACACAGCAAAAAAATATGCTGTTGCCTGCCTTGTAAATCTTGCTTTGAGCAAGAAATGCAAGAAGCTGATGATTTCACATGGAGCAATTGGGTATCTCAAGAAACTTGTAGAAATGGAGGTTCCTAGTGCTAAAAAGCTATTAGAGAGATTGGAAAGAGGGAACTTGAGTATTTTCAGCAGGAAATAAATGAAAAGCGAAGGCGTTACGTCGTATGCTCGTGATCAAATGCTCAAGTTAGTTTTGTTGATCTTCACTGTTCAAATCGTTGCGGATTGTATATATTTGAGTATGATCGAAAAGAGCAAACCGGTTTCCTTGTTTGTGAGGATCCGACTGAACAATTGACATCAACAACAACCCTCTATCTCTTCTCTATTTTCTGTTGGTACATTTTGTGATGAATTCAAGAACAAACTCTGGAATTCTATCTGTATTTATTTTGATCCAATAAATTATATTAGAAATGCTCTTTCTGAGGAAGCTGACAAGTTATGGATTTTTTAAAGAGTTTGCTTTTTATTTAATTTTTTTTTTCAAGGTGAGAAAGGACAAATTGAATGTGGGATCACAAATCTGATGGCTGAAAAAGGTTATTTTCACAAGGTTTCTGCAGAATTTCACCTACACAGCAGCATATGTTAAAATATATATATATATATATATATATATATTTATTTATAACTATATTACATATAAAAACAAATATTTGGCCCTTTGTATATTATACGCATTATAGAATTAACTTCCAAATATTGTCAAGACTTTAACATTGTCTTGCTGAGGATATTCTTCTTCTCACCCGGGTGCATGTCCTGATATTTTCTTTCTGTATTATGGTTTCTTATGCACTTATCGGAGGTCTGATTTTCTCGTCATTTCTTTTGTAGTTCCTCTTCCTTTGATGAGGGGTTTGAAGAGTTTTTTTTGGTGACTGGTTCCTGAATAGACTGTCATCTGTTTTATTTGAAAACTTTCTTTGTATCTAGTTTGCTTTTAGTTTAATTTATTTTCTTTTTCTTAAAAATTGTAGTGGACAATGAATAGTAGCGACTGTTATTTTAATGTTGAAAGTTTTTCCCCTTTTTTATTTTATTTTGGACCATATAAGTGATATCTTATATTATTAAGTTATTGAGTTGTTGAAATGGTCACATCTCAACTAGAACAAAACTTGTACCATCGATCTTCAGGTCAGGGGTTTTGATTCTACCATTCCTTAGCATGGTTAAAAAAGAAGTTGTTTAGTTGTACCATTGATAATTAAAATTGGAAAAAAAAAAAAAGGCATAATAATTCCACTAAGAGCTTTTGAGAGATAAAAATCATTCAATAGAACCACTATAATGTAATTAACAATATATTTACTTATATTTATTAATTATTAAGCTATTATTACGAGACAACCACAACGTAGCTAGCATCTTCAAGCTCACCAAATAAGTTTTTCATAAAAATTTAGTACTACGAAAGTATTGTAGTGCACATTACTAATAGTTTTTTTATAATAGTAGATCTACCTTAAAAGATATTGACACGACAATCAATTAATGAAAATAGTATCCACGTGACCATAGTGTTGATAGTTTCCAACCTATATTTTGAGCATGGTTAAGTGATCCAAGTTTTTGTAGGTGACATGGCAGTTATGTGGATAGCAGCCAAAAGGGTTTGCGATTTTTTTGTTCGTTTGTCTCGGAAGGGAGAGGACCAAACACTCCCTTATCACTCTCTTTATCATCATCTTCCATTAGCGGGAAATTGCTATACGGAAGCTGCTGCTGTTACTGAGAGCCTCAAATCCCAGCCTTAGCAATACAGAACACAGAAAACGAAGCAGAATTCACAGATATTGTAAAATTTCTTATTCTCAGCTTTTTCTTTGTAATGTTATGCAATTTAGAGTCCCATTTCTGTGATTATCTGTTCAGTTATTGGAGAACCAGATGGGTTGTTATCAATTTAATCATGGTGGTTGATCTGTTTTCTTTCATGTTCTTCTGGGTGTTTTTCTTTATTGAGCGGGGGTTTTCTTTGTGGGTATTTTGAGGCAATCCTCTTTCGTTCCTTAGCTTTTGTGTTGTGGTCGTTGTTCTGGCCAAGACCCTGTCCGATTGTTGTAGGATGGCTAGATTTCTTAATTTCTCATCAGTCTGAGGAGAAGAAAGTGATGGACGGTTTAGTTTTTTTTTTCACACAATTTGCTTCTGGTTAAGCAGGATATAGAGGTTTATGGAAGCCAAACCCATCCTCACTATGGACGAGCTTACATTGTTTGTTTGCTTTTTTGTTCAAAGTTTCAATTCTTCGCTTGTTAAAGCTGAATGAGCTGCTGCTGCCATGTCCTATTTCTGTTGTTGTTTCTATCCCTTTTCCCCTTCTTTTTTTGTTTCTCAATTCAAAAATTATTCAATGAATATGGTTGTCTAACATGGATGTGAATTTGAAAATTAGTATCTTCCCAATAACTACCTTATAAAGATACGAAGTAATTTTGTAGTTTCTCTCTTATACATTCGACGGTATAATATTGTAAGCTGCAGTGTGGCGATCTTTTCCAATCATTTCAAAATCCTTAAAACAATTTTTCTAGCATATAATGTTCAATATAAACATATAGGATAACTCCACTGGAAATATATATACACTTAATTTTTTTTATTTTAGGCGAAGAGCGGGAAACTAGCAGTGAAAATGTTTCATTAACCTCTGAACTCCCAGGCTTAAGGAAAAAGGGAGAAGCCAACGATCACTTTCAACTATTGGTTAGACAAATCAATCCTTCCAAAAGCTCCAATTTTTTGGAGAAAAGCATCACCAATCTTGAAGCTCATTTGGGACCAACTTTGGGAACACCTCTAATCCCACTCGAATCTTACTTTGAGGTGCACTTTATGAACGAGCTCAAACACCTTCTGAGATGTTGAAAAATTCAAGGGGTGACTTGAACATAGAGGCCTTCTAGAACTCTAAAACTAACTAATATGGGACAGCCACAATCAATCCTCCCAAATTGCACAATAGTTTGGAGAATTGCAATTTAATCCTACATGTCACCCAAGATGAGCCCAATGGCGTACTCTCCCAGCTTGCCTTATTGGGACCATATTAAATCCTTTCTAGGCGAACCCAGGTTCCTTTTGAGACTTAACTGGAGACTTAACTGGTCACCTCCATGTTCAAATGATGTGTACATTACCTCCCGCCTAGCTCACTCCAGCTTTAGATTGTTATGAATCAGCTTCTATACCTTATGAAATTTACATGTCAAACACCAGTTGTTAGAATGCTATAGCTTGTGCTGAGCTTTCTATTTCTTAGATTGCAATTTGAAATCTATACTTTTTACTTTGAAGGTGCAAAAGTTTTAGAGATGAGCACATTGGACGCAACCAGAGCAGAACTTGCACTTGTTGTTCTTTATCTGAATAAGGCTGAAGCCAGAGACAAGATATGCAGAGCTATACAATATGGCTCTAAATTCCTGAGCAATGGAGAACCTGGAACAGCACAGAATGTTGATAGATCCACTGCCTTAGCACGCAAAGTCTTTCGTCTTTTCAAGGTTAGCTTTTCACCATATTTATACTACTGAAGAATTTGGCTTGTTCTGTTGCTGTTCGAGCTTCTGTTACATATTTTGGATAGCATCCTATTGATTAGTCCTTGTGTAGATAGCTCCGTGTATTGAAGTGCTTCCATAACTTTTAACCGTTAACTTGTGTTCTGTTCAGTTCATTTTTATTTCTTTTGGATGATCATCTGCAGTTTGTCAATGATCTGCATGGACTAATCAGCCCTACTGCCCAAGGAACACCTCTACCCCTTGTTCTTTTAGGGAAGGTAGGCATTTATAAACTTCTATAAGATACTTTTTTGTACCATTCTTATTCAATTCCTGTCCTAACTTGAGGCTTCTAACAGTCCAAGAATGCTTTGTTATCGACTTTTCTATTCCTCGATCAAATTGTTTGGCTTAGTAGGACGGGCATCTATAAGGTATCACTCAAATTCCAGTTGATTATCTGTCGTTGGTGATGACCTTATGGCTATTACCAGCATTGACATGTTACATTTATCAATAGAACAAAGAACGAGCAGAGCTGATTGGCAGAATATCACTGTTTTGTTGGATGGGTTCATCAATTTGTTCCACATTGGTTGAGGTCAGTGTTTCCCAATCTGTACATGAATTGAACTATCTCTTCCACATGATGCAACTGATATCCTTTGTCTGTCCTTCATGTATTAGCTTGGAGAGCTTGGGAGGCTTTCCTCAGCAAGAAAAAAGCTGGAGAAGGATCTTAAGAACAGGAATAAATATGAAGTATGTTTGCTTATCCCTCTCAACAATTAACTAAATATTTTACTGTTTCCTTCCTCTCAAGTGTTGATGTAACATTGAATTCACCTTCACTCATCAGTTTAACTTTTGGGTCAATCGATGATTTAACATGATATCTTATGACGTCTTATGTTTATACCCTACAATGTTATTTTCTCCTTAGTTGATATTAATTTCCACTTGTTGGGTACTCTACAAATTTCTAAGTCTGGAGTGTTAAAGTGTTGATATAATGTTAAATGTTTCACTCATCAGTTTAAACTTTTGGGTTAATCGGTGAGTTAATGAACACTCCTTTCATTGTACTATTTTTTCGGTGTATTGAATGGATCTAGGATGAGAAATACCGTGCAAAGGTCCAGCAATCGAATGAGCGGTCCCTTGCACTGATTAAAGCTGCCATGGATGTCGTAGTTGCAATCGGGCTGCTTCAGTTGGCACCTAAGAAAGTAACTCCTCGTGTCACTGGAGCATTTGGATTTGTCACCTCTTTGATATCGTGTTATCAGGTACTCACTGATTCTGCATCAACATCTAGTTTTCAGCATGGTATCAGTGTCTTTGTTCAGCACTACCATAAATTAAATGCAGCTATATTATATACACTAAGAACAATCAATGCAAAAACATGGAAAAAAACAACACTAATATTTTAGATCTCTGAAGATTCATGCTAATGAATGTTGTAAGATTTTTTTTAGAAAAAGGAGTTTACTAAATGTTAATGATAAAAAAACTAAAATGGATCTTAAATATTTGAAACTTTAGGGATAAAAATTGAATAAATGTGAAAACCGAGGATTTTGGTCCCACAATTTTCAAAGTGTCTAAAATGAGATATAAACCAACAATGTTCATAATTTGATTGTTGTAGTAACATTTTATGTTTGTGAGATGCAGTTGCTTCCATCAGCACCAAAGCCCAAGGCCTCCTAAAGAAAGAAACTCCTTGCTACTCACGACTATCAATGCCTTTTAAATAATTATTTTAAAGTGTAAGAAAAAAGAACATAGATATTTACTATAATACCCTTGCTGGATTCACTGACTTTAGGGTGAAATTGAAATATTAATATATCCCTCTCTCTTATATATATATTTACATAGTTCTTTCTTTTTCATCATGAACTTTTGGGAATTGGTTGTGTTTATATGCATGTAGTTGTAAAAATGAGATAATGAAGTTATAATGCTTACTTGTGTTGACTTGTAGTGAAGATGACAACAGAAGATGTGAATAGTCCTTTTTTCAGGGCATACTTTGCCTAATGCAAGTTACCCCTATTCCATAAATTCAAACTTACAAAATTTACTTTTTTTTTTTTTTAATTTTTTTTAAATTTTTTTTTAAAAAATTTTATTTAGGGTTAAGTTTAGTTTTTAAACTTTTTAAGCTATTTGATTGATGTTCTTAACTTTCACAAATGTCGAATAGACCTAACCTATTCAACTTTTAATTTTGTTCATAACGGGTCTTTGAACTTTTAAAAATATAGTTACTTTCAATTTTGTGTCTAAAGAATCTGTGAATTCATAACTCTTTGTCCAATGAGCATTTGACCTAATTGAGTTTTTACAAATTTTAATGAACCTATCTATTTGATACAAAATTAAATTATTAATAACCCATTAGAATTTTATGTTTAAGAAATTCGTCTAGACTTCCGAAATTTTGAACATGTTAAGATTAGACAAAAATTAAATGTTCAGCAGGATATTAGATACTTTATAAAGATTCTACACAACCATAAAAGTTCAATACCATTTATAATTTAATGTATGAATTCTAAAAGTCTATGCAACATAAATGCATACTTTCAATCCCTAGATTAATTAAAACCACATATTAACTTCATTTGATAACAATATAATTTTTAAAAAGTCTTTTAAAAAGCACTAACAAATGAGTCAAATTGTTTACAAATATAGAAAAATTTAATTATCTAATATTTAGTTTGATATATATATATATAGATATATATATATATATATATATATATATATATATTTTATAATAATTTTCCTTTCAAAATTGTACTTATCTTTTTATCATTTCTTCACAATAATTAAAACATTTAAATTGAGAAAAAAAATTCCAAAAATAAATTTGAATTTTATGAACATGTAGATTAAAAAAAACAATAGATAAAAGTAGTTTTCAGAAGATATATTTTCAAAAACCAAAAACAGATTTAAATCTGGTATGTTTAGTACTATTTAGGCTACCAACACTTCAAATACAAAAATCCTCTAGACCCAAAATTCAGCTAAGGATGCATTCAGAACCCCAGAGAATATTAAGAAGTCCAATATTATGAAGTAACAAAAAAGAAAAAAGAGCTGTGCTTTTCGCATTCATATACACAAACCAGCAAGCAAAATATAGTATGCACACATTATTTGTGACAATTCTGGATGGTTGGGATTCAGTTTTAAGGCAAAGGTAGAAAATTACAAAAAACAATCTTCCTCTTTTCTTCTTTTTGGGACAAGAAGTTTGATTTAAGCAACAAAATCTTCATCTGATTCAGCTTCCTCCTCACCCCATGCATAATACTCACCTTGCACATTTCCCCGAAGCATATTTACAATCTGTCGCAATTCGATTACACGCCTCCCCAAGTACGTGGGTAGGATCGTGCGTGGCTCATTCTCAAGCATGCTTAATTGGTTGGAAGTCTTTGCTTGATGGTTACATTTTAAAATAAACTCCCATGAGGGTTCAAGGATTTCGATATCAAATGCAGGCGATAATGCCCGCCCGATAACTTGAACATGAGAAACGCTGCAGGGGAAACATGAGTTGTTAAGACGTCAATCCATCATTAGTGCAAGATGCAACAAACTATATCTTAATAGTTAATAATGCATACAAAAGTTATTAAATAGCACGGTGAGTTGGAAATTTCTTCACATCCTCACCATCGACATCTCATGTAAAGAAACTACAGCTTTCATATTGTAGTTGGGCATTCGTCATGTTTTACCATAGGCTATCCTGAATCGATATGTACCATTTTAAGGATGAATACATTCGTCTTAACAGAAGTAGAAGACCAGAAAACAGTAAGATTACTGACAACTGGCATGTTTAAGAGTGATTCTCGAATTGTTAAAATCATTTTTTATCATTTTCAATATCACTTAGAAAATGTCTTTTAATTATTCAAAATCAATTTTAATAATATGAAAATATTAAATTGATTTTGAGTGATTAAATGTGTGTCTTATAGTGAGTTTAAACATGAGAGAAAAGATTTTAACAATTTCAAAATCACTCCCAAATATGCACTTAATGACTTGACTGCAAACAGATTCATCTATGAAAAGCCAGTCTATATAGAACTTAATAGTTCATCGTCAAGGAGTTAGCAACGATCGGCAACACAATTGGTAATAATTGGCCATGGGGAATTATCAAAAAGGTGAATCCTTGGAATGCTGTTATGGATAAAGATTTATAAAGACTTGATAAATGGATGAACACTAGTTTTTATAAAGATTGAAGGAACTTAACAACTTTTCATTCATTCTGCTGGTTAGTTGTCTGATTATCTCTCTCTAAACTTTAAAGTTTCTAACATCCTTAGATTTTCACTTTTATTTGGGCTCACTAAATCACTGATTAGATTAACCATATAAACTTGTGGAGTAGAAGAAAGTTACTAACCACGAAGGTGGTGATAGTCTTGGAAGAATAGTGCTATAGTCTCCAAGTGGATCTAGATGTTTCTTCTGAAAATAAATCTGTGGCACAGTCACTCAATTGTTGCTAGTATTTAAGGGAAGGATATTGGTGGAGTTGGTTAAAGTTTCATCACCACAGAATTAAAGCCTCAAGCCCATAGATGAGTTTTGGAACGACAATTAATTGGGCAGGGGATAGCTCTCCTAAGAACTTTTTCCTTGATATTTTCAACTCTACGATCATAAATAGGCTCTAGTGAAAGATTGTTTGGACTCGGAATGTACACTTGTTCTTGGAGAGTTTTCAACTTCTAGTCTGTTGCCAAGGTGTCACCACAATATTAATCAGCAGGATAGCATTATTAGTAGAATTTTTGTGAAGTACTTTTATTTTTTGTCACTGTCATGGGCGTGTCTCTTCTCCATTAAAGATTGTCCAAATCCAACACATGACATCTGCATAGCAAGAGAAATCCTGATTTTCAAATCGTCTAACTTGCCATGCATTTAACCACAAAAAGGGGGAAAATCAAAGTTAATTGTTATTTCCATTGCCACTAACTCAAAAGTCGTGGCTCTAGTTTCTTTAGAACTCAACGATACAGTTGTACAACCTATAGAACAGATCCCGTTCAAGTAAGGTTGTGTTGTGGCTCTTGTTTCAATACCTTCAATATTTTTTGGTTTGCCCCTTCTGATACATCGATGGGGCAGCCCGCAGCCTATTCTTAGTAACTCTTTCAAGCTAAAAGGAAGTGTGCTATGAAATTATGCAAACAAATGAAATGGCTGTTTGGGAAGTCTGGTAGGAAAGAGAACTAAAAACTTTCCCCAAGAAATCCTAAAATGAAGAAGTTTGGATAGTATGGTTTTATAGATTCCAAGGTAAAGCCAATTAGAGGAAATTTTTTGTAATCCCTTAAGCTTTAGATTTGATATCTCATCTCCCTTCTCGTAAGTTCCTCTTGTTTTATCTCTCAAAAAAAAGAAAAAAAAAAAGAAAGAAAAAATCAATTTTCAATGTGTATTTGTAGAGTGTTACCTAAAACAGGCAGAAGGAAGAAAGGATATATAATACCGAACATACATACCATATGTAGAACAAAGCATCTGTTTCTTGTCTTTGTACCCTGCCAAGCAGCTCAATTTGCAAAATACCTCCTATGCAAAGAACAGGTTCAGGAAGTTTGAACTTCTGCAAGTAATTCTCCTGTTCAGTAAGATGTCATTTCACCAGTCAGTTATAGAATTGTTCCAAATCATAACATGAGGAACGAAACACCCATACAAAATACAAAACTGCATTACATCTAAACTAAATTTCATGGATTTTAACCATGTTCAAGTGAATCAAATAAAACACCATTCTCGCAATATGAACAAATCAGAGCTCCAACAATCTGATAACTTATGAAAGCTGGAAACTGATAGAAGCTATCAAATTCTCATCCCACATATGTAGAATAACTAATTAGATAAGGATCAAGATCACGGACAGAGTATTATTCTGCATACATGACGAGAATCTGAAATGATAGCAGAATGACAGGCACTTTGAAAAGGAAAGGGAATTTGACAATAAGAGATTGCAGAAGGCATTAGCAAAACATAGACTTAAGACATACCTGAGCCATTGGAAATTCTGGAGAAGTATACGTCCATATAAATGTTTCTTTAGCAGATCCATAGTGTGACTTCCCATCCAGATCACTCCTGAGATCCATGACATGTTTTATGTGACCAAATCGAAAACGCACAGCTTTTGCTGAGTATATAGGCAAACCAGACTGAAAAAATGCTGGACATGAAAATAGACTTCATCAAATAAGCAAACACTGTAGAAGGTGAAAACACTTTATTTGAAGTTTGAAATCAAATTCGAATAGGAGAGTATCCAAATAAATACCTTGGAAGGGTCGTATATTAATTTCAGTTACAACACATAAATTGGAGACCAATTTGTATATCAGCGTCTCTGGTACATCAGGTTTAAACTGTCCTTTACTTGACCAATAAGAAGCTCTCCTCCCAACGAGATCACTTGCTTCCAAGGTGTTATAGATGCTTTCCTCAGGATCATTATCAGTGCTAGAAGCAATAATTGCCTCCGAAATGCAATTTCTCAAAAGAAATGATGTAGACGCATGCGCAAGATAAGAATAAACTCTGTAATCCCTCTGCACCGATTTGGAATCTCTTGAACTACTACATGCTACTTCTTTGTTCCCATTCACTTCCGAGTTGTTTACTTCAACAATCGAAGCCACTCTAGACAAATGAGGGAATGATCTAAAGCAGAGCTGCTTCAATAGACCGTTTTCTATCACTGCATAAAGTAAAATGCAAAGCATGTCAATAGAATTGAAATACAAGGTTTCCTCTATCTCTTTCTTCATCGCGTCATAATGTATCAAATCTTCTTCACAAATCACATTTCTAGTGGGTTATTTCCATCACTCAAACTTCTTCTCATTATTATTTACTTTTCCTTGATCACTCCACATATCTGAACTAAATCATATGTTACATGGATCTGCCAATAATATCATAAATTCATTTCATGCATCTACGTGTCAATCAAACTGAAAGTTGAGATGGACTTCTAACTTCTAACTTCTAACCCATGTACTCACCCAAACGTTGCCAACATCGTGAGACGGCACTCGCACGAACAATATCAGAAACATCATCCAAGCACATTAAAATCTTTCTCGACATGTCGGGTTGAAGCAAATCCAAGAAATCCAAACGGACTTCCATTTTTGGCAACTTACCATAAGAAAATCCAGCAGCTTCAGAAAATTAGACCTGATTCGAAAGGGGAAAAAAAAAACATAACTTACAATTCCACAATCACGTACTGATGCAAATTCAAAATTCTCATATCCCATGAACCAAAAGGGCTCGAACATAATTCCAATGAACAATCGTTAAATATGAACAAAAAAGAGCAGGCAAAAATTTAAGATACAAACAATAAAATATACAAGTATGGCGCAGGAATCGACCCCTCGAAACGAAAAAACTTCAATCGTAATGAAAAACCAAGACTTCCTCGACAGAGGAACAATCGAAGGAGAAAATTAAAGCCCCATTCAAGAACCATGGAACAGAATTCATTCAAAACCCCCAATGCACAGAGATGCAAACAACGAAAGAACACCTCAGAAGATTAAAGAAAATGGCGGAGAACATACAAAATCTAAGAGAATAATCAGAAAAAGGAGGCAATCCCTCAAAGTTTCGCATCATTTGTCAACTAAAAAATCCGAATGAAATCACTAGCAGATACCCATTTCATGAAATTAAAAGGAGAAGCTAATGAGTGGCGATAAGAAGAGATAATGAAAAGTAAAATTAAGAAGAAAGTGAGAGATTTTTGAGTGCTTACTTCCATCGGAAACCGAAAGTGTTCCCCACGAAGAGCTTGTGGAGAATCAGAGAGACAGAGATTTGGAAGAGAAAGATAAGCTCAAATAGATGATTATGAAAACGAGTGAGAGAGAGAGAGAGAGAGAGAGAGAGAGAGAGTACAATTGGGAAGCAGTTCGAAGGACAGCGAAAGCAAGTTTTTGTTTTGTAATTAAATGCTTAATCTTTTTGCATTTCCATCGCCGACCTTACCTTACACACATTATTAATTAATTCTTTTTAATTTCCGTACTCAATTTTTATATGATATTAAGATTCTCCCTTCCAAACTCATCATAATTCGCGTCCTTCTCCTGTTTCAGTGGTTGGAGGTTCAATTTCTCATTCTCAATTAATTAAAAATTATATTCTCCAATTCCTCATTCTCAATTAACTAAAAATTATATTTTTCTTAAATGTTTATGTTACATTTGTTAAATTAAGTCGAAATTTCTCATTCTCAATTAATTAAAAATTATATTTTTCTTAAATGTTTATGTTACATTTGTTAAATTAAGTCGAAGATTTATATCATTCAGTAGATAAAATTTTAATAACCATTTTAAAGATTGATAGTTTGATCCTCATCCTTAAGATTAAAAGTTTGATTCTTCATCTTTTTGCAACTATTCTATTAAAAAAGGAAACTATTCTTCTTTTTTCTACTACAATAAGATATTTGTACAACCGATCTCTTGATTGCTAATACATACTATATGTCAGTCTGATCTTTATCTTTGGAGTGATTGAAAAAAGTCAATTGAATGTGCTCAAGTGGGCGATTTCGTATTACCAAATAAGAAAACCATCTTAAAATAGGCATGTTTTCTTTTTTTTTTTAAAGGTTGTTTGCAAAATGAATCAAAATATTAAATATTTGAAAGTGACATTTTGCTCATAAAGCTCCTGTTGCAGATTCATGTGTCTCAATTCTAAAAACTAATTAACAAGTGAATCATATTGATTCCTTCTTTCTTTTTGTCACTTTTAATTAGAATCTCAATACATATGTATTCAAGCCTATGCTCAAAGGAAAAATGCCTTTTTTTCCCTCCTTTCTTTTACAACAAAGTGACATTAAACACACAATCTTCACATTGAAAGAACAAAAAAAAATCTCATTAAAACATGAAAAAAATAATATACAAAGAGTTGAGGGGGGGGGGGGGGGAAAAAA
>QLSR01000027.1:1680850-1711588 GCA_031780015.1 Citrullus colocynthis | reverse complement strand
GGGGGGGGGGGGGGGGGGGGGGGGGGACAAAGAACAAAATATCCTCAAAATCCCAATTAATAGGAAAACAAGCATTGAACCTAATGGAATTTTCACCATGATTTTCCCTGCTTTTTCATTTCTTTTTCTTTTTTTCTTTTACATATTGACATTTTATTCCCTATCCTGTTCATTTGGAGGTTCCAAACCATAAAATGACACCAAAACTTCCAGACAAAACATGTCTGAAAATTGAAACACTAAGCATTGCTCCAACAAGTGACAGAGTGAGTGATCTCCCAATTCATTGAGCGACTCGGAGTCCTCATCTCAAACCCCATCAATCAGACTTCCGATCCACGAAAGCCAACTATAGAACATAACAGACTTGAACAAAAGAGACACCGCTATTTCGAACAAACCATGTCGTCTGACTGCTGGGGGACATGCCACACACAGAAAATGAGCAACAATTGTTCAATATTTTACCTGTTTCTTTTGACTACAAAATCTCTACTTTGCCTCATTTGCTAGAGAAGAAGGCTCTATCAGCACAGAGTCTAGGCAGAGCCCTCCTTTGGTGTGTGTGCAATCAATCTGAGTCAATGAGAATTTGAGTTTCATCAAACTGTTGCTCCCACTACTTCCAATGGTGAAATCTCCCACATGGTAGTTCACCCAATTCCCAGGAGTCCCCAAGAAACACTTCGATTCAGTGTGCTGATTATCGGAAGTCGTCAGCTGAAACCTCACCGGCTTTATGTCCCAGCCATGGATTTGATCCATGTTGCAGACCCAACGACCGAGTCTCTTCAATGGTTTGCCAAGATGGAGCCTAAAGAACACCGAATATCTTCCCTCGGGGAATTGGAACTTGAGCTCTCCATTCACTTCCAACCACCATGTTTGATAAAGATAAGCTATCGTCTGAAATCTGGATTTGAGAATAGGAAAAAGGAAATATCAGTTCTTTCTGCAATTCTTTTGAATAATTTGAAAGACTAAAAGCAATTTTAGCAGATGAGCACATACAAGAAAAGTAACTCTCTTTTTTGCTCAAATATTTCTTTCCAAATCAAGAGATTATTAACAACTTTGATGTATAAAAGTATCAAGATATCAAAGAGGATTCGATCTCCGTTATGTTAGGAGATAACTTGATACAAATACTTCCATCAATAATGACCAAATGAGCATAGTTTGTTCAATGGTCCATACTTTTGGGGGCAACAATAGCTTTCAAAAACTTTATAGCGCTATGTGATCGGATAACTCGTAAAGGTTTTGAAATTACTGTGTGTGAATCTGAAGGTTGAGGTTACTTGATCGTTTCCTCACCACAGCTACACCTGAAATCATTGTTCACAAGCTCGAGTTCTTTGAAAGTCGAACTTCGGCTGTTCTAAGAAACACAGGTCATCTTGAAAACACGAAAACACATTAAACAAAGAAGAACGATTGTCTTAGAAACAAGTACTAACAAGAAAAAACGATCTCAAAGCTCAATTCCCAAACAGTCCTGGGTTCCACATCCTCCATTACAATTCAAATCAGGATAAACAATGAACTCTCGCACCCCGACTTGTTTTGAATGACTTTCTAAGCGCTTAAAAACCGCCCTAAATCATACTAATAGTTAAAGTTAAGCAAAATTCTCACATTCGCAATGGTAAACAGTGTTAGATTGATCAATAACAATGCAAAATCAAAATTCCTCAGAGCTTCTCAAATTTTCTCACCTGGATTCCTCAGTGAAGATATGATTCCAATATCTCCTATCATCAATTCCAGTAATTGTCAATGCTTTCCAAGAAATCGCCATTGATAACCCTCCAGTTTTCTTGTCCAACCAAAACTCCTTCACCAATTAAAAGACCCCATTTCAGAAAGAAGAAGGAAAAAAAAAAAAAAAAAAAGAAAAAAAAAAAGGGAAAAAGTGAGAAAAACTTTTATAAAAAAAAAAAACTTTAATTTCCAATTAAAAAAAAAAGAAAAAAAAAAAGGGAAAAAGTGAGAAAAACTTTTATAAAAAAAAAAAACTTTAATTTCCAATTAAAAAAAAAAGAAAAAAAAAAAGGGAAAAAGTGAGAAAAACTTTTATAAAAAAAAAAAACTTTAATTTCCAATTAAAAAAAAAAGAAAAAAAAAAAGGGAAAAAGTGAGAAAAACTTTTATAAAAAAAAAAAACTTTAATTTCCAATTAAAAAAAAAAGAAAAAAAAAAAGGGAAAAAGTGAGAAAAACTTTTATAAAAAAAAAAAACTTTAATTTCCAATTAAAAAAAAAAGAAAAAAAAAAAGGGAAAAAGTGAGAAAAACTTTTATAAAAAAAAAAAACTTTAATTTCCAATTAAAAAAAAAAGAAAAAAAAAAAGGGAAAAAGTGAGAAAAACTTTTATAAAAAAAAAAAACTTTAATTTCCAATTAAAAAAAAAAGAAAAAAAAAAAGGGAAAAAGTGAGAAAAACTTTTATAAAAAAAAAAAACTTTAATTTCCAATTAAAAAAAAAAGAAAAAAAAAAAGGGAAAAAGTGAGAAAAACTTTTATAAAAAAAAAAAACTTTAATTTCCAATTAAAAAAAAAAGAAAAAAAAAAAGGGAAAAAGTGAGAAAAACTTTTATAAAAAAAAAAAACTTTAATTTCCAATTAAAAAAAAAAGAAAAAAAAAAAGGGAAAAAGTGAGAAAAACTTTTATAAAAAAAAAAAACTTTAATTTCCAATTAAAAAAAAAAGAAAAAAAAAAAGGGAAAAAGTGAGAAAAACTTTTATAAAAAAAAAAAACTTTAATTTCCAATTAAAAAAAAAAGAAAAAAAAAAAGGGAAAAAGTGAGAAAAACTTTTATAAAAAAAAAAAACTTTAATTTCCAATTAAAAAAAAAAGAAAAAAAAAAAGGGAAAAAGTGAGAAAAACTTTTATAAAAAAAAAAAACTTTAATTTCCAATTAAAAAAAAAAGAAAAAAAAAAAGGGAAAAAGTGAGAAAAACTTTTATAAAAAAAAAAAACTTTAATTTCCAATTAAAAAAAAAAGAAAAAAAATTAAGGCCGTCCCAAAAAAAAAAAAAAAAAACCTAAATCAATCCACACTAATCCAAAGTCCAAATAACAATTAAGAGAGCAAGAACAGAGAGAAACCTTTGAGACGCCATTTAAGGGGTTTCTTCTACAGAGCCTAGAATACACATCTTTCTTCCTCAAATTCACCATAGCTTTCTCTTTCTCGTCGAACTCGAATGCTTTATCCATCAGAAACTGATAATTTGAAGGCAATTTCGACTCCCAGATGAAATCCGCCGACGCAGCGTCGCGAAACAGCCGATTAACTCCGGCCAATTTGCAAATCTCCGGCGGGTCCATATGCATCAAAACCAGAGCCACACAATTTTCCGGCATATCTTCAAGCCCAGACATCAATAAAGAACAATTTCTTCCACTGTTATCCGAAAGATTAGCCCCCATCAAACTGAACCCACTTAAACCCCTCAAATCCAAAAGAAGAATCCGCACAACCCAGTACTTCAATTCAACTTAAAATTTAAATTTAAACCTGAATCTGAAGATCTTCACCACGAGATTCAAGGGGAGGAACGCAAAGAGGACAACACCCCACCCCAAAACCAAATCCAAACTCATTTATTTCAATTACCCAGAATCAGAATTCGAGAATCCCAAACTCCCAAATCGAATTTTCGAGATAATCCCCGGCTTCAACTACATGACCCAAAAAATTGAAAGAGAAAAGAGGGGAGAGAATTGAAGAACTCCCCCCTGATATTTTATAATCCCAGTGACAAACTGGGACCAAAACAAAAAGTAAAATCAATTTAGAGAGAGATAGAATTGCTTCTTTCTCTCCCTAAAATCAAAAATTGTTTATCATCTTGTTCGAGAATACTGACATGGATGAAGGTAGCGAGGCTGCATCCTGTACAGTACGATTCATTGTGCATCGCCACGAAGAAAGAGAAGTGAATTCTGTTACATGCTGTCTTCTGAACGCTCGTGCAATACACTCGCGAAAAGTGAAGAAGAAACGAAGCGCGTGTTTTTAACGCTCTTATTTTGGCGAGTCGTAGTTTATTGCTTTATTTTATTTTATTTTATTTTTATTTCGTCGAGGCAAGTTGTGTTTCGTTTTTTAAAATTGTTTTGGATTTGTAATTATTGTCTTGTGGATAAGATTAAATTCATGGATAAGGTGTTGCTCAACGCAAACAAAACAAACCCATTTTCTTGTTTCATTTATTTTAAATCTTTATTTTAATTGATAAAGTTTTATTAAACTAATCATTAATCAAAGTGCTTTTCAATTAAATTGTCAAACGCATATTATAAAAATTATATATAAGTTTTTTTTTTTTTTTTTTGGTAGGGACGGCCTTAATGTATGACCTATGCTAGTGAATGTGAAATTAAAGTTATTTTATTACCATAACGATTTTACCACTTTCTCCCTCTCTCTTGCTCGTTATTTTAAATTCTCGTTAATAGTATATAAGGGATAAGATGGATAATTAACACACTCCTCATGTGATTAGGTCATGGTCCATTATTTTAAAATTTTGAGACAAACATCGTTATAAATTCCAAATTTTAGTTGTCTATAAAAATTTTTAAGATTTTTATATGTATATTCCCACCCAAGTTATTCAATTTACGACTATAAAATTTTGGTTTTGGTAATTTTATTATCTAGATATTCGCGTGACATGATGTTAATCTACTAAGATTATAAATTTCAAATGAACATAATTCAACGATAACAGACATAGTTTATCTTCGTTCCATATTTGTTGAATTAATATAATTATAGATGAGAAAAAGTCTAATGAATGAAAGCAACTTTTTATATGCACGATGTGATTTGTTCTTTATAAATAATTATCTAATGTATTGTTTAAATATCATTTCTAGATTATTTTGATGTAACTGGTAATTGATGGGAGTAATGTACGTATTTCTACCATACTAAAAAAATTCCTATACTGTCTCAAAGCAAGCATATGACAATTAGCATACAAATGGGTCAACGACCAAGAGATCTATAATTTGAATTCTCCACCCTTTGTTATACTAATAAAATAATTCTTATACTAAATAAGGTATTGAAATGAAACAAGCCTACGCGAGCAATAATTAGTTTGCTTTTTTTGTGTTTACAAATCATGTCAAATAATATTTCTTGATTTCAAAAGTCAACATCTAATTATTTGTAGTTAGTTGGAAGGTCATGGAAATACTTTCAACTAATTATAAATATAAAATCAACCCCCGATGTAAAGACAATTTATAACTTCAATCGTTAGTATTAAATTTAACGATTCGAAATATAGTTTGCATAAGTGAAAGACCTAACAATTTTTAAATGATAATTAATGTGATCCGTTAATTATATTTATATTGTTAGTTCAAATGTATTAGTCTACACTTTAAATTTATGTTCCATTTGCTTTCTTCCGCACAAACAATCTATTGTTAGGAATTTGATTATATCTCATTTTATGATGTTTTTTATGTTAATTTTTAATAATCAACTTCCTTTATCATCAATAAAGCAATTTAACATTATATTATGGGTTTGAAAATGTGTTTATTCTTATTATCATAGAGCGTGAAGATTTAAACTTCTAATTCCTATAGATGCCGTGAAAGTTCATTACATGTTGCGTCATGCTCATATTAGCTCATATTCCATCCATAGTTTTCTAGTTTTCAAATAATTATTTAAGAAAAGTATTTTGGAAATTATGTCACATGTAGAATTACACTTTTAAAAATTTTACTCCCTTTTCAAATTAGAATTATATAATTCTATTACGCAATTACATAAAATGATGTATATCATGTTTCGGGTTGTTTTGCAGAATGAGTCAACTTATTTATGAATATAGTAAAATGTCTGACTTAGCCTTATATTTATATTTAAAAATAGGTTTAAAACGTTTTGTCTTAAATTTGCAAGAAAGTAAGATTTAGTCCATCTTTGCTAAACTAAAATACTTTAATATATAGTACAAGAAATTTCATAAAAATCAAATGCCAATTTGATGGTATATATTTATAATTTATAAACACATTTCATTTCTAATTTATATATTCATTAAATTTTAAACGACTAGTAGATCATTAAAATCTTAAAGTACAATAACGAATAAACTGTTCTTTATTAAAATCTATTAAAATATAGGGGCTCGTATCGTTACAAACTAAAATTCACATGTTCTTTTAACTTTAAACCTACAAATTATTTGTATTTATTCATTTAAAAAAGAAGGTACAAATTATCTAAATTACACGTCGCATTCTCACATAAATCTCATCAGAGTTCTCCTCATCTCATACCAAATACCATTAAATAGATTTAAGAAATCTCATATTTTATACAGTAATGTCAATCGAAACAGTTAAAAGAGAACAAGAGACAAAAAAACAATATATAACTCAGCATTGAAAGAAAAAGTGTAATTATTTTAGGTTCAAAAGTTCCACAGCCACAAATTATTATTATTATTATTATTATTATTATTATTATTATTATTATTATTATTATTACTTTTCTTTGGTTTAAACTTTAACTCATAAAGTTGAAGTTTATTAAAAAATTAATCCATTATTGAACTTTAAAGTGCAATGTGAACTTTTTAAACAGAAAAACAAAATTATAGTCCCCATTTTCTCAATATATTTTATGTGTGGATATGTGGTTAATGGGTTATGTGCTGACTCAGATCCACGTAGATCCAATCTATTATGTTTTAATCATTTAATTATTTGCTGAGAGAAGGCCAAACTTTTTGTTGGATTGAATTTTAGGTCACATTTGCCTATTTGTAGTAAATTTTGTGTTTATAGATTTCATTGATAAACTAATTGCAATTTTTCTCACTCATAAATGTAATTAAATTACTTTTAATCATGTTTATTTGAAAGTATAAATTTGTCACATTTATTGTTACCGTTACAATTTAAGATCAAATAGTATCAATAACAATGGTTGTAATAGTAAATGTGGCATATTCATACTTTTCATATTGGTAACAGTAATAATATATGTAACGCTAATGATATATGCACTTTAAATTTCAAATGCAATTGGATTGATCACCTTCTAGCTGTCAATCGGTTTGTATTTTTTTAATACAGATTTGGACGTAGGTCCCATATACCAACACAGGTAGACAACACCAAATATAATCGAATATGGCCTGCTTTTTAGATTATTGTTTTATTGCATTTCCACTTGGTCTTAATTGAGGAATAAGACAACTTGTTGGAAACAATATTCTTTTAGTTAAGGAATGAATATTAGTTTTGGTTTTGGTTCCTCTAATTCATGTATTTTTAATGTGTTTGTTGTTTTGGTCCATGTGCTTTTAAGGAATGCTTATTTTAGTCATTGTACTTTTAAAAATTAATTATCAATGAATTTTATTTGGGATATTTTCAAAAATAGAAAAACTGTTAAAAATAATTACAAATATTACAAAATTTACTTTCTATCCATGATAGACTGCGACAGATCTAGATAAACATCTGTCACTTTACCAAATAGATGCGGATAAATGTCTATTTGGGTCTATTACGGTCTATCATAGATAGAAAGTGAAATTTTGTTATATTTGTAAATAGTTTGATACTTTGCTTTATTCTTAATAATTTTTTACTTCATTTTCATTTTAAGGGACCAAAATGGTCGCTTTTAAAAAGTTTAAATATCAAAATATATCGAATTTTAAATTACAATGACTAAAATGAACGTTTTGAAAATAAGGACTTAAATGAATCAAAGTTCAAAATTTAAAGACTAAAATGATCATTTTAAAAATATATAAATCAAAATGAATCAAAATTAAAGAAAGAAAAATACATGTATCAAAGTAATTTTTAAACATTTTTATAAAACATTAAAATTTTTAATATAAAAATTAAGTAATACACGTTTGACTAATTGTACTTCGTTATTGTTTTGTTCTTTAAGTGTTGAGTGTACTTTGTTGGTATACTGAGTCGTATTTCATGACCATTTTAATTTCAATTTTCTATATTAAAAAACTATACTTATTTTTTGCATTTTGTTTTTTAACTTTCACATTTAAAAAAAAAAAAAAAAAAGAAAAAAATAACATTTAAATTTCAACCGTAAAACCAAGTTTTTAAAAATAAGACTTTGTGTCCGACAATTTTTAGTGGTTTTCATCTTTTAACAGAAAAATCTGAATTATTAGTCAAATTTTAAAATCATAAACTATTTTAAAAAACTATATGTATATATCATTTCAAATTTTGGCTCCAACTTTGGAAACAATCATAAAAATAGAGGAACAAAAATCATCTACACAAGTAATATTTATAAAGAAAGTTATTATAAATAGAAAAACAATCAAACTATTTATAAACTATCATTTCAAATGAAGTATTAATGAGTACATTTAACTTGTTTTCATGTTGCCTTTATTGTTATCATTATTTTAAAATTCAAATAAAATCTAAAACAGATTTCTATGATAATGTTTTGAAAATATTTTCAAACAAATTATATTTGTATTTGGGTTGTTTTCAAATATAACAAAATGAGTTAGAATATTTACAAATACAGTAAAATGTCATTGTCTATAATTGATAGATACTAATAGACAACTATCATGTATCACCGTCTATTGGTGATTCTATCTATCGTTAATGGATAGTGACATTTTGCAATATTTGTAAATATTTCTAACAATTTTATCATCTAAAGTAATTGCCGAATAAATAATTTATTTGTTTTTGACCGAATTTAAATTGTTTGTCTAAATTTGAAAGGGAAATGAAAGGGTTATAGCCATTTGGCCACGGAGGCCCATTAGGAAAACGTATAATGGGCCATGAAAGCAAGTCTCATGGATCAGGTCCAGGTCCAGGCCCATCTATGAGTATTACAGCCTTTCGTTTTGGAGGCCTTCATTCAAAGCAAGTCCTTATTTCGGTTGTGTTAAAAAAACAAATATACGCGTGTGTGTGACACGTGCAAAAAGTGAAAGAGCATCACTTGCAATTTACTCCTATTATATAGTATTGGACATCTATAGATGCCCTCAAGAAGCAAAATTTTATATACTCAGAAAAAGAAAAAAAAAAAAAATCGTACACATTAATAAATTATTATTTGGAATGACTATTCTAAATGTTACAAAATATATATTGTTCCCACCAAATTCATTTCATATAGATTCTAAATTTAAGAAGAGAAAAATTCAATTTATACTCTAAGATCGTACCAAAAAATAAACATAAAGTTTGTACTATCGATTTCAAGGTCAGAGGTTCAATTCTTTCTCATATATAATGAGGCTCAATTATTACAACAAATTCTAATCCCACGATCTCATGATATGAATATTAATCAATTAATGATGAGTGACATATACATTGAACATTGATGTAACATTAGTGATTAAATATTTTGTCGGTTAAGATTAATAGGAACAGTAATTTAAAAGATTTAGAACCTTTCATACAAATATGAAAGAATCATTTTAAAAATTAAAAAAAAAAAATTAAAGAATCAATTCTATATGGAGAAAAGAAAGGTGATACATGAGAATAATAAAATACCAAATTGTGTTGGGAAGTTAAATGGCAAGAAAGTCCTTGGCCACACCTTCCCTACTAAGGGCTTTTAGGGCCCACCATAAACTCCAAAAGTGATCCATAACTAAGCTATCCTCCAAATGAAAGAAAAGCATATAATTATCTTCACTAATAAAAAAATATATATTATCATTGTTATTATTATTTATTATGTTAAAATACTATTTAATTTCTATATTTTGGAGTTTATTTTTATTTTGGTCTATATACTTTTAATTGTCTAACTTTAGCGTTTGTAATCTCACAAAATTTTAAACTTAATCATTTAGACCCCGTTTAATAACTATTTCATTTTTGTTTTTGTTTTTCAAAATTAAGTCTATTTCCTCCTCATTCTTTACATTGATTTGCATTTCTCTTAAGTACAACAGTTGAATTATTTGCTAAATTTTAAAAATAAAAGCAAGTTTTTAAAATCATTGGTAAAAAATAGACAATAAATAAATAAGTTTGAAGGTAAAAGTAGTGTTTATAGGCTTAATTTTCAAAAACAAAAATAGAAGACGAAATAGTTACAAAACGGGACCTACCTATCATAGAAAATAATTTTGTAATGGAGAAATTCAACCAGAAATTAACTAAAATTGACTAATTATAAAATTTGTTGAAAGCATATGAAGTAAAATTGACCAATGAAAAGTAGATCAACCAAGATAGAACAAAATTAAAATATAGTATTTTTTACTTTTATTGTTATTGTATTATTATTATATCTTAAGGTTGATGGAAGGAGGGACAACTGTTTTAAACAAAATAAAACCTTAAAATATAAGATTTTATCCCACCTTATCAAAATGCCTAGTTTTGTCCCTGCATACCCACATTTAGATTATATTTTATTAATTTATAATAGAATCATATCACATATACACATTTTCATTAATTATTGTATGATTGTAATGGATAAATAATCTATATGATCAATAGTGATTAAGGTTTTTTCTTTTCTTTTTAATTTTCTTTTTAAGAGTTATCTGGTACAATTGAATTAAATAATTATTTATAAATAATAAGTATTAGTCGCCCCACTTATGCACTTTTTAGGACTATCTTATCTATATGATGTTCAATCATTGATTTTTTTTCTTAGTGCACGTCTAATTTGATAATAATGATATTTCTATTATCGGCGTTTCAAAATTAGTTGTCATCTCGTCATATTCTCAACGAAAGATGTAAAGAAAATAACAATACAAAGATGATGTCCTAGTTAATTGATTGGTTATCATATCAAATGGAAGATATTTTTGCAAGTGCATCAAATTCAAAAGTTCATTGTGCATATAAGATTGTTTAAAAAAATGATCGATAACATACTTGATGTTGATTTTATACTAAGATTCTTTTTCGAAATTAACATACTTTAAGAACAACAATATATTTTAGGAAAGATTACCTTTGTAGTCCTCAAATTTTGAAGAATAGTCATGTTCGACCTATGAGTTTTCATAATGTATCATTTTAGTCATGGAGTTTTTAAGAATATAAGCATTTGGTCTCTAAAAAATGTACCTTTCTAGTATTTGTATTTTTAAATATAGGTTTAAAAAGTTCATGAATTAATTATCTTTTTTAAATAATTAAATGACATTTAAAATTATAAAAATTATTTTTCTTTCTAAAATGATTTTTTTAAATTTAAAATATTATATAGTTATTTAAAATAATAAAAATACACCGATAAAATATTTTAAACATATTCTTAAAAATTGGAAGAATACAAATTTACATTTTAAAAACTTAAAAATGGGCTAAAATTCAATAACTAATGACTAAAAATGTAAAAAAACTACAAAATCAAATACATATATTCTACCAAATTCAAAAATAAAAAGATAATTATATATATATATATATATATATATATATATATATATATATATATATATATATATATATATATTAAGGTAAAAAAAATATAAAAAAAATAAAAATTCTTGTGATTAGTTGGTTTATAGTTAGGAGTAAGGTGGAGCCGTTGAGGGGCACATGGGCGCTTCACAAAGCGTTTCAACTGGCGTCGAAAACTCACGCCCCGGCGAGTCGCGTGGGCGGAGAGGCCACTAAATTTAATATAATATAAATTGTATTTATTTAAATAGCAAATCTACTTAAATTTTAGTGCACGCCTTTTTGGAAATTAAAAAAAGTATTTTCATTATTAGAACCTTTTATGGTAATTTTTTTTTTCTTTTCTTTTTCCATTGATTTGTTAAGCTAAGTTTTTAAAATTCTATTTTGTTATTCCAAATTAAGACCGCCCCTTTTTGGTGCGTTGTTTTAATCTCTACGTTTGAACAAATTTTGTATGAAAGTTATTTTAGCTATTTTTATAAATTTTTTGATTGCAAACATTTATTATTATTATTTTTATAATATGTTAGTTAGAGAAATTAAACTTTAGTACAAATTTTATGACAGTTGAATAAGTTAAGTAGAGTGTTTGAATTATGACCAATATATGTGGTTTGTTACTTCAACTACTTTTAACTTTTTTTAAGTCGGTTAAACGTCGGCATTTAAATTGGAGAGAAATTGTATGGTTTAGTTGGTCAAAGTTATTATAATCTCAACCAAATTGGTTAAGATTCGAATCTTCCACCATCTATATTATTAAATTAAAAAAAAAAATAATGCGAATAATTTTTTTTAGTTTAATAATATGTAAGAGTGGAGAATTCGAACATTTAACCTTTTTATCGATAATATGTTATTTTAATTACTTTGCGCGGTAGTTGGTCAGTTAGCGAATAATAAAAATTTGCACCTAAGTGAGCTTGCAAAGACTACTGTTTTTGTCAAAACAATTTCTTAAAGAAAAAAGAGATAATGGCAATCAATATTTCTTTATGCACAATCCATTAACTAAAATAGAACAAAAAATAATAATAATAATAAATTTTAGAAACCAATATGAAATAAGGATAGAAATTAGGAAAATTAGACAATACAATTTAAAGATATGGTTTCTTTTTTTATTTTTATTTTGTATGATCTAAACTTTTTCAAAGGTATTTTTAAACCAATTTTTTAAAAAATTATAATAAGAAGACAAATATTTTGTCTTTTGGCTTATTTGAAAGGGCTATCTTCAAATATAGGATAAAAAATCAAAATATTTACAAATATAGCAAAATTTCATTGTCTAATCTGCAATAGACATATATAGTAGTCTATTACAGTCTATCATAGATAGACGATGTATTTTGTTATTAGTTGTAAATATTTTCAATAGTTTTGCTATTTAAGACAATTTCCCTATTTCAAAACCAATAATATAATGATTGTTTTCAAGTATAAAAAAATTAACCAAAGTATTTACAAATATAGCAAAATTTTATTGTGATAGACTACTATTTATATCTATCGTATATCACAAATAGATTATGATGTTTTGTTATTATTTATAAATATTTTTAACAATTTTATCATTTAGAATAATTTTTCCTAATATAACGTGTACTTTTAATAATTTTTCTCAAGTTAGAAAAATATTATTCAATGAAAAAAACACTCTCATGAAAAGTTAAGAATGAATTTACTATAGATATTAAAATGATGAGCAATAATTAGGAAGGAGTGGATTTTTGGTATAATTACGATTACACAGAGGGGATGCTACTCAATTTGGGTGCACAAAAATACAATACAACCAACCAAAGTCATTATTATCTATTTTATGTAATTGGTATTTAAATAAAGAGTTAGAACAACCTAACATAGTATAATTTAATTGGCTAGTTAAAATATAACATCATCCACAAAAAAAAAAAATAAAATAAAAATAATTTAGAGACCATTCAAATCTACACACTTATATATTAATTGAATAAAAATAAATAAATTACGAGTTTGACAAAAACTTCAAATATAATTCTCATTTCTACGTGTTGTTTGACATAAAAATAATATTCAAATATCTAAAAGGCGATACATATATTATAGATGAAATATATTAGATGAAATTGTTAGGATGCAAGTAAAAAAAAAAAAAAAAAATTGCCCCAAGTAACAATTTAAATAAGGTTTGAAATTTATTTTTGGTTAAAAAAATTGATTTTATACCTTTGATCATTTATAATTTCTAGTTAGCGCTGTTCAAATAATTTATCGTAAGAGAAATGATGGTTAAGTGGGCACATATTAGGTAGCAAAATAGTAACAAATGTTTAAATAATTTTTTAAAATTACAATGAGGAAACAAAATACTTAGAAATTTTAGAAATTAAAAATAGGTTAAATATATGTTTTGGCCATTAATGTCGAAATTTTCTTTTTCCTTCTAATTTAGGCATTATTGTTTAAAGAACTTCAATATATGTCCACGTGTATTAACATTTTTTCAGTTTAATAATTGACGAAATGTTAAAATTGGCCGATCGATATACTTATTCGACACACCACATGGTGAATTGTAAAAAGTTCAAAGAAATAGTTAAAAAATCTATATTTTTACTCTTCTAAAATTTCGTCAAGTTACTAATAAACCTTTTTTTTTTTTTTTGGCAAAAAAAAAGTTAAATACTAAATTTAATTGTTTTGAAGCTATGTGGAGACCAAACTTTTGAAACGAAAATGAGTGTTTTGCCTACTAAATCTTGTTCAAGTAGGCCTAAATTGAAGTTTTGTCAATGATAGAAGTTAAATAGAAACGACACCACATGTATTTAGCACAATTTAAAACGTTTGTGTAATTATAATTAGCATAGCTCACCTCACATATAAGATTATTGACGAGTAACTAAAATTAAGTTTAAACACTACTTTGATCCTGGTGTATTTTGGTTTTGGTTTCTGTATTTTCAAAACGTTCATTTTGTCATTGTACTTTCAATTTCGTCCTTATACTTAAGAAACAACAATTTGAATCCTTAAAAGATTAAAATGAAAGGACTAAAATAGTCGTCATTTTTTCAAAGTAGACTAAAAAAATGAATGGAAATTGAAAGAATTATAACCTAAATAAATATTTTGAAAGTATAGTAACCAAAATAAACAAAAATTAAAATATATAGGGATAAAAACGAATCAAACTCTAAAATATACCGATTAAATTAATATTAAAAAAAGATAAAATAAAATGTGTGGAATGAGATAGAAACGTAAGTAAGTGAAAGTTGCGGAAAAAGTCAGAAGAAAAGGGAAAACATATAATCCCCTAATGAAGCAAATATCATGAGCGTTTTGGACCCGTTCGATCTAAGTGGGGCCCACGCGGACCACATTTTCCGGTATGAGTGGGCCCGCACTGTATCCCTACCCCACATGCTTCCATATGCATTGCTCTCTCCCCATCAAAATCATCTAAGGCACAACACAGCTTTCATGCAAGCAACAAATTATTTATTTATTTCATTGTTTTTTCAAAAAATAAAAAAACTGCCACCTCACTATAAATGACGCAAAAATTAATTTTTAACGAAAAATCATCTTCGAAATTTTGTACAATAAGGATGGAGAAATTCAAATCGCAAATCTACTCATTGTTGACACGTACTAAATGGTAGCTGCTGAGCTTTACTTACGACACGTTTAATGATTAGGATCAATTCTCTAAAATTACTATATATATATAATGCAACACTATTTTCATTAAATCTACTGTTTTAATTTTATATTTTCATATAGTCAACAACTATCCTTAAAAACTAAAAATAATTTGTTGTTATGTGATGATCATGATATTAATTCAAGAACTACCGTGTTAATTTTATGAAATTTTAATGATTATAAAATGTTTGAACTATTAATTTATTTAACTGTTTCGAGCATATATATTTTAATAAATAAGTCAATAATTATTATTATTTTTTTAACGTTGTAGATTAAATTCTCCATTTCAACATTAGTTGAACTAGAAAATAAAATATTCATGCAACATCTTAGGTGTGATCGTAGGAAGTTCTAATATATGGTTACTCGATTCAAATTTTAGATAACGATATTACATTTTTATCTATCAATGTTAAATGACAATGACTAACTACACACATAAATCAAATTGTGTGAAGATCATATATAATAATTGATTTTTTTTTTAAGTTAATCAAAGATAATATTTAAACAATTGAATTTTCACATAACAATATAAATTAGTTGTGGCTATATATGATGTAGTATCATACACAATCTTATGGAATCATTAATCAGCATTAGCTAAAGTTTCCATAAATGATGGTGGGCTTATCTTTAGAGCACATTTCCTCAATTAAAACTAGTTGCTTTTATAAATAATTTAAGAATTTAATTACCGAATCAAAACATTTATCTATTAAAAGATGAATTTGTTAAAATATCATTTTCAAATTACCCCTTTTTATTGTTTGGTAAATAAATGTTTAAGAGGGAGAAATAGATATTACCACCAAACAATCATAATAGATAACAAATATTATTATTAATCCAAGATGGATAAACTAAAGAAATTATATATTCAATTACATTAAAATAATATTACTTTTGTTATGAAATTTGGAAGTATTGTTTTAAAATATATTTTTTCAAGACAATAAATTTTTAAGAATAAGTTTAAAAAGCCCTTCAAGTATTTAATTTTATTTTTTAAAAATAATTATATGATATTTAAAATTCAAAAAAAAAATTAGTTTTAGAAAGTAGATGTTTTTTTTTGAAATTATTCTTCTAATTTAAGGTGTCATATAATTATCTAAAATAATAATAGAAAATCATTTGAGAGATCTCATAAATCTATATTTCAAAATATAAGGACCAAATTGACATATTTTTATAAATTTGAGGACTAAAAAGGTACATTTTTAAGACTTAGAGACCAAACACACATGTTATTTTAAATTTAGAGACTAGAAAATTAATTTTTTCGAAATTTACTTTGCATTTGAAATGAATAACTATTATTTTACGAATGAATCTTTTTAGTACTATTGTTAATTCAAACTCTTTTTGAATAATTATAACAAAATAAATACTTGTTAGTCACACAATTAATTATTTCAATATTTATCAGTGTGTCAACGAAGTACATAAACATTCCTCTCGAACATAAAATTTATAACTTTTATTATTATTATTATTTTCAACTTCAGTCAAACTCATTTACTTATTTATTAAAAATTACGATTTTATTTTTATTTAACTAATATGTTACACTAAAACAAACTATGTATTTTTAGCTGAGGTGAAACAATGCATTTGCAAAATATGAGTTCGGCTAAATTAATTAGGGATTGTTGCCATCATTTTCAATTTTATCGAATTTAGGAAATATATGTTTGTTAAATAATTTATATTATGTTTTTGAAGATGATTTTTGAATTACTTCATTCGAAGTCTGAAAAAGCTTGTTTCAAATATAGTAAAATGGACAAAACTATTTACAAATATAGAAAATTTCAATATTTATCGGTGATAGACAGCGATACACTATGATATCCTTCTATCACTCAAGCCATAGAATTTTATATATTTGTAAATAGTTTAATATTTTATTTATTTATAATAATTTAAAAAAAACAATATAATGAGGTCTTAAAATTTAAAATACAAAATTATATTAACTAAAAATAAAATATTTGAAAATAAAATATATCAAATTTTAAGATGAATTCATTTTTCAACTACAAATACATATTGTGTGATGTATCTGTAAAGTATATAATATTACAAAATAATAAATATTTTTAACATAAAAATAAAAGGATTCCTTTCAGATATAACAAAAGGAACCAAAATAATTATAAATATAGCAAAATTTTGTTGTCTATCTGTGATAGACTGCGATAAACTACTATATGTGTTACGATAGACATAGATAAACTACTATCGCGGTTTGTTACAAATAAAAAAGTGTATTTTGCTATTAGGTGTAAATATTTTTAGCAACTTTGTCATTTAAGATAATTTTTTTAAATAATAAAATATGTTTATCAACTAGTTAACAATAGTTTAGCGTAAATCTAATATTTAGTGGTTTGAAATTGGTAGTAAGGTATATGTAAACTAATTTTCATTGAATCCTTAAACTCTCCACTTTGAAAACAGTGATCCAAATTTAAAGATTAAATTTGTAATATTTGTAGATATTTTATTTTATTTTATTTTGGGGGAACAAAATGGAAGAAACCAAAATAAAGACGTCGTAATCGAATAAGACTGTTTCAAAAGTATGTGCATAAAAATCTCGAATTTCAAGAACAAGAACTTCCATTCCAATTAAGAAATTGGAAGAGAAACAAACACGAGCATATTCATAAATATTTTCTCTAAACTACAATCACTCTGTCAAATAAATCCACAAAAAAGAATAAAATCCGAAGAAAAAAAAAAAAACCCAAATATTTTTCTTTCTCTTTCCGCCATCAACGGCGGCGCTTCCGCGCGTGTTCCTCATGCGCCGCCATCCTCTCTCTCTCTCTCTCTCTCCATCCCCTGTTCTTGAATGCCTCAGTCGTTACCTTCCCTTTAAAAAGTCCAAATCTCCACACCAACTTTCTTCAACCTTCTTTCTTCTTTGAATCTGTATTTTTTTTCTCTCTCTCCATTGAAATTAAATCCACAGACTTAGAGAGAGAGAGAGAGTGATAGACACTGTTTTTTGGGGTTTGGTTCTTTTGAATCCCCTGTTTCTTGAACTCTTCAATGGCGGTGACCCAATCAGCATTCAAAGCCGGTAGGCTAAATCTCTATACAATAACTTTAGTCACGATCCTCTGCGCCATATTTTATCTCGTCGGCGTTTGGCAACAATCCATAGGAAAATCCATCTTATTCGCCGGCGGAAATTACGCATGTACGACAACTAAAGCTGCCGCCTTCCATAATTCCACTGTTACGGCCGTCGTCGACCTCGATTTCGCCGCCCATCACACCGCCGACGACCTTCCGGTTGTCCAGAAAGCGCGTCGCCCTAACCTCCCGCCGTGCGACCCGAAGCTCTATGAATACACCCCCTGTGAAGACCGAGAAAGGTCGCTCAAATTCGACAGGGACCGATTGATTTACAGAGAGAGGCACTGCCCGGAAGCCGGCGAGATTCTGAAGTGCCGGATTCCGGCGCCCGCCGGCTACAAGGTGCCGTTTAGATGGCCGGAGAGCCGGGATTTCGCCTGGTTTTCGAATGTTCCGCATAAGGAATTGACGGTGGAGAAGAAGAATCAGAATTGGGTCCGGTTTGAGAACGACCGGTTCAGATTTCCCGGCGGCGGTACTATGTTCCCTCGTGGCGCCGACGCCTATATCGACGATATCGGAAAATTGATCAATCTCGCCGACGGATCCATCAGAACTGCCGTTGACACCGGCTGTGGGGTACGTAACGATTTTTCTACTATTTAGAACCGGCCGGTTTAAACCGGCCGTCTCGATTCAAATTCATTGAATTTAATATTTTATTAGGAAAATATTCAGAAATTGATTTCTTTTCCTAACATTTTGAAAATTTTCACAATGGGAATAAATTAGACTTTTCATTTGGCGAGTGCCAATAAGGAAAATTTGATTTTTAAATTTATTATTATTATTATTTAAATAATATCCAATCCACAATTATCTTTTTATTTCTTTTTTTTGACTGCCTTTTCACGTCTAGCATTCCACACATGGATATTTAGCGCTGGATGAAGGGTGTAAATGTAAAATTATTTTTTTAGTACAATTATTACTATTATTATAATTTCTAAAAAAAAAAAAAAAAAGATATTATTATTATAATCAAGAACAATTTGGGGACTAGTTTGACTCTTAATAAATAATAGACGTAACGTTTAAGGCCACTACAAAAGCGGCACCGAGCAATAGAAAAGTGCCACGCACGTCATAGATGGATATATATTTGGGAAAATATTTGTAAATCAATTTTTATTTTATTTTATTTGGTTCTACGTAATTTTAATTATTAACGACAAATTGCTAAAAATTAGTGGCAATGGCAACTAGAATCGTGGAACTTTTTTGTGTGTATATTTACGTATTGGGTACAGATGGATGCATGTGATTATAGCTAATGGACGTTAGTTTTAGTTGATTTAATATTATGAATTTGTTATTGGTGAAATTATTTATAAAAAAAAACGCTTTGAAGCTCTGTCATTTATTTTTTCATTTCTCATCTTTTAAAAGTTGAAATACTACCTCCTCACTATTTCAAATCACCGCCACACTACTTCAAGTCTTAAATTTCATGAACATTCAGATGAATTTTCACTCTAAAAATAGTTTTGAGACATTAAAAAAAAGTCAGATATTAATATTGTAATTTAAAAATAGGGGTAGAGGCTAGGAGTATTTTGGTAATTTAGCATTTATTATTTTATTTACCCTTGAAGGAAAATATTGGCAGTATGTGTTTATACATATGGTAAGTGAGGAAGTTGTAGCTGAATTTGAAGAGAAAGGGGAATTAGCCATAAATGTGTTGACCTTAAAAGCTCAAGTTGAAAAAAACTGAAAAATAAAATAAAAAATAGAACATAGATTTTCCAAACAAGGTATAGAATCTGTCAAAACCTGTTACCTCAATTTATTCTCACCATTCTCTCTCTTTACATGTACATATAATTAAGTTATATTTAATTTAGGTCCAACCATTTCGCTTTTTTATTTATTTATTTTAAATGAAGTCTATTTTATCATCATTTCTTATATTGATTTGCGGTATTATAGTTGAATTATTTGCTACAAAAACAAAAACAAGCTTTTAAAAGTTACTTTTGTTAGTTTTCAAATTTTAAAAAGTAGATAACAAATGAATAGATTTGGATATGAAAGTAGTATTTCTAAGCTTAATTTTCAAAAACAAAAACAAAAAGCGGAATAGTTACAAAAACGGGTCTTAATTATCCAAAAATTGATTAACTTTGAAGAGATGAAAATATAATGCTGTCAATAATTTTGTTAAACTGTTTCTGTATGGTAATAATACTGCATTAAGTCATTTCAAGATCATTAAAAAAGTAGAAAATATTGTATTGAGAGACAATGACATGTTTGGTAAGGTGGCAAGTTGGGGGGCATACTTATTGTCAAGGAACATAGTGCCAATGTCATTTGCACCTAGAGACACTCATGAAGCACAAGTCCAATTCGCACTCGAGCGTGGAGTTCCCGCTTTGATTGGAGTTCTTGCTTCCATCAGACTCCCCTATCCGTCTCGAGCCTTCGACATGGCACACTGCTCTCGCTGCCTCATTCCCTGGGCTCAATCTGGTATTCTTCTACTTCTTTCTTCCATTCCAAAAACTAACTACCACGTTAATTTCCATTCCAAGCTTATTCATCTTCTGTGTCGAGCAGATGGGATGTACTTGATTGAAGTCGATAGAATTCTAAGGCCGGGTGGCTATTGGATTCTCTCTGGGCCACCTATAAACTGGGAAAATCACTGGAAAGGTTGGAACAGAACGACCGGTGATCTCCAAGACGAGCAGTCAAAGATCGAGGCAGTGGCTAAAAGCCTTTGCTGGAGAAAATTGAAGCAGAAGGATGATATAGCAATTTGGCAAAAACCAACCAACCATATTCACTGTAAAAAAAATCGCAAGGTCTTCAAATTTCCCAACTTTTGCCAGGGACAGGACCCCGATACCGCATGGTTCGTAAACTGTTTCGCCTTGATTCTTTTTCCTAGAGATATTCAAATCTAAAAGCCAGAGTCTGCAAGTGACCTCACTTTGGCAGTGATACCAAAACCAAAGTGATTAAAAAGTTTGATATCCAAAAAGATGCTCAAGGGGTTGGGCTCTTTGCTTCTTTCACCAGCTATTTCTTTATTCTAAGCTTGATTTTGTTTCCAATAATCAACAGAAATCAATTCCTCATTTGGAGAACGAGACAAAGAGAACAGTTTCCATCTTTTCTATCATATAATACTTATTACCTTGTATTTACACTTGTCTTTGTAACTGCAGGTACACTAAAATGGAGCCTTGTCTGACCCCACTTCCTGAAGTGTCCGATATACAAGAAACAGCTGGTGGGAAGCTGCTCAATTGGCCAGAGAGACTGACTTCTGTTCCACCAAGAATTAGCAGTGGGAGTTTAAAGCAAATCACAGCAGAAAACTTCACTGAAAATACAGAATTATGGAGAAAGAGAGTAGCACATTACAAGGCCTTGGACAACCAGCTTGCTGAGCCTGGAAGGTACCGCAATTTGCTCGACATGAACTCGTTCTTGGGTGGCTTTGCAGCTGCCCTTGTTGATGATCCTCTGTGGGTCATGAACGTCGTCCCTGTCGAAGCGGATTTTAACACCCTTGGAGTCATCTACGAACGAGGACTCATTGGAACATATCAAAATTGGTATGTGGAACTAAAATGCATCCTTAACTGCAGCAAACTAAACTTGACAAATACAGCACAAGCAAACTGTAGTACTTTGTATTAGTGTATAGATTCGTAGTTTATTCTAATCACATTGAACTGAAAACGCTAATTGATCTTAGGTGTGAGGCAATGTCAACTTATCCTCGAACATATGACTTCATTCATGGTGATTCGGTCTTCAGTATGTACAAGGACAGGTAAATTAGAATATGCATATTGCAAAATTCTATCGTAAAGTGCTCGGAAACTAACTTGTGAGGAAATTATACCTGTATTGCAGATGTGAAATGGAGGATATTCTGCTGGAAATGGACAGGATTCTTCGGCCACAGGGCAGTGTGATCCTTAGAGATGACGTGGATGTGTTGGTGGAGGTCAAGAACATTGCAGAGGCTATGCAATGGGAATGCAGAATAGCAGACCATGAGAAAGGACCCCATCAGAGGGAAAAGATATTGGTGGCAACCAAGCAGTATTGGACTGCACCTGCACCTGCACCTGAAGAAGAAAATCAAGAAAAGCAAACATCTTCTGAGAGCTAGCAGTGTCCCAATGTTTTGATTCAAAGTTCTGTTCTTTTTTCCTTTCTAATCTTTGGGGTCAATAACTCTGATTATAAATTCATTTTTTTTGTTTCAATACCCATTTTTTTGTGAAGAGACTTTCTGAGGTTGGATCACAGTGAAGTGGTGGATAAAATTTCGATGAATTTCTTGGTGTTGACATTTGACAAATTATTTTGAAAAGAAAAACTGTTGAGGTACAAAATTGAAATATCAGTAGTACAACATTTCAGACCCAATAAACTAATAAAGAGTCTGTAATATGCTTACAAACGGATCCCAAACCACAACATTCACGTGCAATCTTGAAGTCAACGTTTTACCACGAGCTAGCAATTTAGAGTCAGAGAGAGACAGTTGAGAACAGCTTTGATGTTTGGTAGTACAAGTAGCACAGTTGCCTGTACAACTCAACCGTTGAAATTCTTCTTTTATGACAAACAACGAATAGAAGTAATATGGAAAATTTGTTAGAAAATTTCCGGACATGGACCAAATAACTTTTGTCAGGACTTCAGATCTGACATAGAATAGTATTAATCAAGTCAATTAATTTAAATAGAACCATCTATTAAGATCACTCAAACAGCCCCTTGTTCAAAGAACTCTTTTCTTTTAGCCACCGACACACCAATAGTTTTCAACTATTCACATACATAGCTAGATGGCTTGACCACCTGTCTGCATGGTCACCCATCAATTAAATTGTTGGCTTCAATTCAAAAGTGGTTGGTGCAAAATGATGCACTATATTAACTCCACAAACAAGGCTTCTTGCTTTCCAGTGAGGCCGAGATCTCTCAACATCATCAAACCATCTTCAACTCCAAAAGTACACCTCGGATATGGCCTTGCCTGTTTATCAAAAACTAGTTGTGATATCGATCATTTGTGATGTTATTGGGAATGTGTTCATTTAGTTCTGCTTTGAAAGCTAAAATGCCAAAACAAACAGTAAAAGTACAAGGGCATGGTTGAAATTTGAAAACGCTGCAATATTATGCCAACCAAGTTAGCAGCTGTTTTAGGAATCAAGGGCAGGAGAAAAATTACTAGCTTACCACTTTATATGTGCCAGGCTTCATAGCTAATTTGTCATCAATGAAGTTGAAAAGAAGCTTCAAAACAAGAAAGCCAAAGTCAGTTGAGAGTGAAAAAAAGTTTTTAATTTAGTCCATGTTTAAAAAGTTTTGATTTAGTAATTCATATTTTACTATTTTTTTAACTATACCCTTCCTGTCGATGAAGGTTAAAATTGGATGATTACAAGCTTTCATTGCATGATGTTAGCAAAAATTTAGATGAGAAATTAAGCCACCCAAAAGAAGAAAAGTCAAAATTTCTGCTATCTTTTAGAAATTTGGAAGAGAACTTAGAAAATCTTCTCAAGTGAAACCTAATCCCTTCTCTAAACCATATAACTCATCAAGTATCGTGTAAAATTTGGATGAGGAATTAAAAATATTTCTTAAGTGAAACCTATTTCCTTCTCTAAACTAACTCACTAAGTAGTAGCTACTGTGCAATGTAAGATTATCAAGAACCAATTTAAACATCCACCAACAAGCATAATTGTCAAAATGTCAAAACATAAGGGAGTAAATTGAAAAACGCCATATAATAGGGACAAAAACACATATTTGGCCTAAGCAAAATTCTTGCAATCCTACCGAGCATCCATGAAATTTTACCTGAAGCTTGTCAGACTTAAGAAAGCATCGCTCATGGCGCCGCCCATCTGGCAATCGAAGAAGAAGGGTCACTGAATCTTTATCATTTATTTCTGGTTCCCGAGGAAATGGAGCTTCTTGAGCAGCTAAACTTCTTGCTGTGTCCTGTTAAACCAATGGTGAAACAAAGGTCCAAGGATGAGAATTTATCGCTAATACTTGCTTATCTTCAAATATAGATGAAGTTTGATCTGTTATTACGAGGATGATATTCAGTATAAGAATAGTTTGAATAGAAGTCTATAAAGGCATAAAACTTTCAAAGGAGGGATCCGCATGCTATGATAAATATAATGAATGTTTTAGAGTGCTCAAATGGATAATAGCCTATTATCTATGAACTTAAGAGCAGGTATAAATTGTGAAGGCTATTAGTGAACTAAATTAGGCACCATCAAACGCACATCAACAAATGTCTAACCAAAATTTTATCCACGTTAAACAGTGGAGCAGGTAAAACAGAATATCCAGGCATGAAGGTTACTTGAATACTTTTTTATTAACATTTTGTTGTTATTTTCCAAGTCAAAAAAATAGGAACAAAACGTGAAGTTCAGTGAAGGAGCATGAAATTAAGAATAAATAAATAGAAACAGTCCAGATATAGATCACACAAAAAAACTAGTGACATTTTAAAAGCCACGTATAAGGTCTACAGCTAAGTATTCACCATCCCCAAGCATCAAACAAAATGTCGCAGTACAGTATATATAGCATAAATTATTGCAAGCTTAAAACCATGGGAAACAGGATCAAACCTTTTGTTGCTGTAGTGATTGCTTTGTCGATGAAGATGGTATTGAAAAACACGGCACAGGTTGCAGATCACTGCCCTTACTTGTCACTTGAATCTTATCATTTTGCAAATGAGATGCTAGCGGAGAGTTTTCTGAGAAGTCATTGGAAGCTCCCCTAAAAAGGGCAGCTTCAAGCATTACTGATTCACTTAACTCCTTGGAAGTGATGCCGTCCCACTTTAAGTTCGGGGAAAAAGAGAACATGAATCAAGTTCCCATAAAAATAAAAGACATGTTACTTCTTCCCTCATCAAGAGTGCCAGAGGGGAGCTGACGTCCTAACATATTCTCATAATATAAAGTACAAAGTCATTGTCATAAATATTTGTTCATGAGTGTGCTTGCCAATAACATATATATATGGGTAACAAAGCAAAAGATAAACATGTAGCATACTACCTCTTTAGGATAAAGAGCACATCGTTGATGCTGGTGATGAATACTAGAGCCCCCTTTGCACTCCTAGGCATTTCGATGAACAAATCATTTTTGTGAAATGAAAAGCACAAAGGGCACAAATAACAAACAGTGGCCAATACCTTTGGTCCACTGTTGCTAGGTTCTCCCCTTCCTATGCTTGTAGCTTCATCTTTGTTCTCTACCATCAGCTCACGGACTGCTTTCTCTTGCTCAGCCATCTGAAGTCAATTTAACTTTTAAGGTATGGACAAGCATCGAACTATCAATTTTTCCTTTAAGAAAAGGGGAGTACAATACTGTCAACGACAATGAAACTGCACGAGCAAGATCCTCCTCCTCCTGCTGAAGTTGCCTTTGTAAGAGCTCAAGATCAGAATCCTGCAACAGAATATGCAGATTACGTTACTAAAAAATATTTATATAACATACAATCAAGAGCTAGCATATACGTCCAGCAATGCCTGCAAGCATGTATCAAGTCTCTCAACCTGTTTTGAAGCCTCAATAGCAGCTCTAAGCATTTCATCCTCGGTGTCACTCTCTCTTATCTGATTCCTGTATGCTGGAGTGTGATTTTCATCCTCAAAGTTGGCTCTCCATGCTTGATGAGATGGTTGCGCAGGAAAGCTATTGAACTCTGAAGGAGTTGGCCCCCTACCTCCTGCTTGTGAATGTGAACTAGAAGACGGAAGGCCAATTGATGGATATCTACGCATCTGCTCAAAAAAATTTCTTCTATAATTTGGATCAAGAAGGTTTGATGGCCTGAAACTTCTGGCAGCATTAAGAAGTGGCCAAAGCCCATATTGCCCACCTTGATTCCCGCCACTTGCATTAGTATAGTTATGCTCTGGGTAGGTGGGTGCAACATATCGACTGAGCAAGAAAGAACAGAACAGAGAAAAGATTAGGCATAAGTATTGTATGCAACTAAACAAATGAAGCCAGCATATTGCAGTATAAAGTTAAAAGGAGATGGAGACTGAAAAGTACTAAATTTTGATAGTGTGAAACTACGTACTTGAAACTGTACCCTTCACTGAAATGAGAATTGACAGCTGCATTGACATTGCCTCTGTATTCCTGCCCATACCCATAGTGTTAGATTACTAGAACACTAACTCTAAGAAAAACAAAGTTTAGGTGAAAAGTCCAGGCAGCTAAATTTTCTAAGCTCACATTCAAGTTACATACTGTATATGTCTAGAGGATAAAATGACACATACAAGAGGAATAACACAGGAAATCAAATGATCGATACTCTATAGATCATGTAAAAATATTTTATCAACGCAAACCCGTGTGATCATGATGAAGAATTCCAATATAATAAACAGAAGATGCCTCAAGTTCAATCAAAGGAAGTAAAGCAAAATACGAAATCTGTACTAACCATTATTGACATAAGAAATTAACAAATATTACGCTATCTAAAACTCCAGCCATACAAAACGATTTAGAGATGAAGCCATAAAACCAAATGTCGCCGTAATGATTTTAATTCCAGCCATTGTCTCGGGGGCAAAAGTAAATCAAGCACTGGCTTTCAAATTTCCACATTACTCTACCAGACTCTCAAATCAAAGCGATTGATCGCCAAACAAGGCAGGAACCCAAAACCCAAATGCCGATTAATAACAAAAACCATAACGGAGTCAATCTACAGATGGAATGTGGCTTAATCAGGACAATAGTAAATCGGAGAACCGACTACATTACGAGGAACAGAGACAACGATAACAATTTTTTTTTTTCTTAAAAAAAAGGTACGAGATCGGAAAATTGTGAACTCGAACAAGAGAATGTGAGGGGAAAAAAAGGGAGGGAGAGTGAACCTCGAGCTTGCGCAGGGCGAGAGATTCGGAAGCGCCGGTGATTCTCATGAAGGTCTCGACCGCTTCTTGATCCGGCCGGGCCATTGCTCCGAATTGTCTCGAGAATTAGCAGAGGCAGAGAGAAAGAAGGGCTTTTGGGTGTCCTGGAAGAAGAATGCAGACGATATATATATAAGTACGAATGTATGTTATGTATATGTATAGACGAACTCCGAGATTGCGCGCCTTTTTGGTTCTGTTTCTCTTTCCTTTGTTTTAATTGAAAGGTAAAGTTTCAGCATCCATTGGCCTGTCGCTATGCAGCTAGGCCAGGTTTTTTTACTATTTTTATTTTTCTTTTTTCAGATTATTCAACTTTTGGGAAAACAACTTTTTTTTTTTTTTTAAATTTTTGAAATTCGAGTGAATTTACCATAAAAAAATAAATAATAATAACTTTGAGATGTGGAATGAACTTTTTCTCTCTCTCTCTTCCTTTTATCTCACGCATTGCTTTCCTCTCTCCTTTTATTTCATGGTCTCGCTCTTGCACTTTTCGCATTCTCGCTCCTTTTCTCTCACAAATTGCTCTCCTTTCTTCTCTTTTCTAAAGATCTCACTCTCTGGTATTCGATCTCAAACAATGAAGGATAAATTTGTAACTTCAAATGGTTATGACATCAATAGAATGTCAATTTGTTTTAAAAAAAAAATTGACATTTGTCATTTTAGGCCTCGATAATTGGTTAGTTGTGCAATTTTCTCAACTTTTTTTTGTCCCTAGATTTTGGTTCTATAGGTGTGTTTGGCTCGAGGGGTTGGAAAGTAGGAGTTGTGACTCCACTCCTTGCTTGGCCCAAGAAATTTATGACTTCTACCACTGAAAAACATCAATTTTATACCTTATTAGCTTCTCATATTGTGAGTTTTAGGAGTTACAACTCCTTAGACGTCATGACTTCTCAGCGTGCTATTTTCACTCCTTGCTCAAATGCCCCTATATGGTCCATATATTTTAAAATCTTAGGGTGCCTGGAGTTAATATGTAGGAGTTATAAATTTATAGTTGTAAGATAAAGTTTATCAAAAAATGTGCAAAGCAAAGACAAATAAAAGAGGACAATATGAAGTTTCTCAATAAATATGAAAACTATTAAAATCAAGTTGTTTAACACCAACTTAAGAAGTCGGTGGGCCAAACGTCCCCTTACACTTTGTGTGAGATTTATAAATAATAAAGTTAGTAATTGAGAATTTTAATAGATACATCGTTCAATTTGATTGTATAATTTATATCTTGAAATATCATTTTGGTAATTGTACTTTTAAGCGTTCAATTTTAGTCTCTTATATTTTTAACAAATCTTAAATTTAGTTCATCGAAATTACTTTTATCGAATTGGCTAAATATTATACTAATTTTAATGCAACAAAATATAATAGGTAAACATATCCTCAAATATCATAGTGAAAAATATCAATAGATAAATAAGAAAGAAAGAAAAAATCACCAACAAATTAGTACGAGGGACTAAATTGAGGTTTTATTAATTACATTGACTAAAATTAGATATTGAAAAGTATATGAATTAAAATTGAACAAATTTCAAAGCACAGTTGCAAAAATCTCTCTGGAGGTAGTTGCAATCACACTATCAAATTTTCAATTGAGAAATTAGACCTTCAAAACTATACTTATTGGACTCTTAAACATACATTAATTGTAAAAATTAGACCAACAAATAATAAAAATTAAACCCTCAAACTTATACCATTATTATAACTTTTTATAATTATGTAAGTTTGAGAGTCTAATTTTAATAATTTTAGTTTAAAATTACAATTAAATCTCATATTGTAATTGCAACTAATACCATATTTAACGGTGATTTTTGCAATTTGACTAATATTTCAACATAATTTATAAATGAATATTTTATAAAGCAAAAAGTGTGAAGGCTACGGTTTAGAATGAAACGACGCCGTTATCGAACACGTGAGAGTGATCGGATCGCACGTGGCATCGGATCTCCCCGTCTCTTCCGAGTCCGAGTGGTGCCAGGAGAGTAGAAAGTTTTTTAGTATGACACAAGCGAGAAACTCACACACATTCCTGAACACAGTTACGGTCACTTTCTTCCCTCTCAGGAAACCCTAATTCTGCATCCCCAAATCCCCTTTCCTTCTTTGAATTTTCTCGATTTCGATCTTCCCATCGCTATGCAAGGCGAGGACGAGCCCTCAGGCAGCGCAACGATGGTTGAAGACGAGATCTACGCCAACGGCACAAGCTCCGACGACCAGAAGCGCAATAGACCCATTATAACTGGCGAACAGCTCGACATTGAAGCCTATGCTAGTCTCTATTCAGGTCGCACCAAGATCACTCGCCTTATCTTCATCGCTGACCACTGCGGCGCCGAGACTAACCAGACGATGCAGCTCGAGGCGCTTCGGATGGCGTATGACGAGATTAAGAAGGGCGAGAACGCTCTGTTGTTTAGGGAAGTTGTGCCGAAGATCGACGGTAGGTTGGGGCCTAACTATGGGATGGATGCCGCTTGGTGTGAGATGGTCGAGCGGAGGGCTGAACAGAGGAAGGATAAGCTCGAGAATGAACTCAATGCGTATAGGGTACATTACGTTTGATTTAAACTCTCCCGCCTTCTATTAGCGTAATTCTGCTGTGGTTCTAATGTCAATGAAAGGGGTTTACATTAGAAGTTTCATAACAATGCTCGAATTGAAGTTATCTCCTAAAAGGGCAAACAATTCGTTTGAAAATATGGGTGCAGTATAATTAGCAACTTCTTTAGGAATTTTTTTGGTTTCCATATTTAATTTGTTGTTGTTGTTGTTACTTTCTACAGACTAATTTGATAAAAGAAAGTATAAGGATGGGATATAATGATTTTGGAGATTTTTATTACGCTCACGGTGCGCTTGGTGATGCTTTTAAAAGTTATGTTCGTACGCGCGATTATTGTACTACATCAAAGCATATCATTCATATGTGCATGAGCGCAATTCTTGTCAGCATAGAGATGGGCCAATTTACCCATGTCACGAGCTATGTCAGCAAAGCAGAACAGACCCCGGAGGCCCTTGATGCAATTACTAGCGCAAAGCTTCGTTGTGCTGCAGGATTGGCTCACTTGGAAGCAAAGAAGTACAAACTTGCTGCCCGCAAGGTTTGTTTTCTTCTGCAAATTATGATCCAGTAGCTCCGTGGGTTCAAATTGTGATGATTGTCTTGAAGCATGCTTTCTTCAAAGTTCCAGTATAGAGAGTGCATATGATCATGCTTTTATCATTTTAATTGTATATTCTTCTATAAGTCGTATTTGTGTATGATGGTCTACAGTAAAGAACAACACTATCATCACAGGCTTTCTTTATTCTATCGCCTTGTATCTAATCTAAGTTTTGCACTTGAGTTCTGCTAAATGTCTGTATTAGTGTTGATTGTGGCATTTTGGGGGTGGGGGGGGGGGGGGGGGGGGGGGGTTT
>QLSR01000027.1:1572767-1678547 GCA_031780015.1 Citrullus colocynthis | reverse complement strand
CCCCCCCCCCCCCCCACCCACCCACCCACCCAACCAACACATACACACAAAAAGTTGCTAAAAACTAATCTCATAAATAATTATTTTTTTGGTTTTGAAGTTTTAGCTTACAAATAAAAACTCCACCAATGTATTTATTTACTTTGTTAACTACTTTTTTTAAAAAAATTTCAAAATCTAAGCCAAATTTTTTTGTTAGGAATTCAAATGTGTTTATACGAACGTTGAAAATCACACTATAGAAATTGTAAGGAACTAGGCATAATTTAAAAAAACTGAATGGTTATCAAAGGAGGTAATGCACACTCCATCCATTACAACCATCTTCTCCTTGAATCCCAATCAACCATGTCTTGTGACTTTCGTAACCAGCTTTTATCTGGTCTTCTTCTCCCCTATCATGGCCTCAATTCAAACAGTTCCAGACTTTGAAGGAGTGTGTTTGATCTATGCCTCTATAAGGATGTTCTTAGTGTAATAGACATTGTTTAATTTTTTAAACTACTATTCTTTTGTTGTGCACACCAATCATATTGGTCCCAGTTTTGTACCCAATGAATTGGATTTGATATTTCTGTGAGGTGTATTGAACAGCATAGGACTAATTCTTGGAGTATATGGAATATTCAAACCGATGATAGTATCACTGATGGTTTCTGAACAAATGCAGGCAAGAATCGACTCACACAATAAAATTCTTTATGCTCGGCATGCGGATCAGAGGAATGCAACCTTCCAAAGGGTCTTACAGACAGGGAGTGAGTTCGATCGGGAAGTCCGATCAATGCTACTGAGAGCAAATCTTATCAAGCACGACTATAACCAACGAGGAGGATCTAGAAAAATATGATATTTTTGAATCTCGGGCTGGTATGGGCTTGTTTTTCTTCTTCATTGGCTTTTCATTGTTTTAGCCATGAGAAGGTTTGCATAGAGTCAAGACTTAAATTAAAATTGGAAGTTCCATGTGAGTGAGGTGTGATTGTTAAAAGCAAGGAGGGTAGAAATTCATGCAACAATTAACACATACCGCTTGCTGGCTGCTGGTTTTGTAAATACTTATTTTTCTCAGTTGCAGTTATTGATTCTTCCAGTTTTTGCTTACAGACTCCATGGAATCATGTTTCTCACTTTGGCTGTGAGTTGAATATGCAAATTAATGAGAATTTCTTCATTGTTGCCTCTTGTACAATTCTCAAGATAATAAACTTCTTTGGATGTAGGGGTTTTCTTTTCAATTTCTTTTTCCTTAATAAACCGCTCAAATCATGGTCACAATTTAGTTAAAATTTAATATCTTTTTAAGAGTTTTCATGTTAGGTTTAAGAAAAGTTGGTGAGTGGTGGATGAAAATAGTTGAAGTGTGTGTAAGTTGGTTCAAAAATATATATACTATATATATATGTATATATATTTATTAAATAATAAATCATTTTAATTTAGATTTTAAATTCTCTCTTAGAAAGGACAATTATTTATGGAGTTAATTATCACTCCATTATATTATTCAATAGTATGTGCTTTTATTTCTTTTTAGCACAAATTTATGATAGTGAGCTATTTTGGCGGACTTCTGTTTGTAACATGTCTTGTTTTAAAAATATAATGGTTAAATCTTTGGTAGTGATGTGTGGTTTTTATTTATGGTACAAATAATTTTGGTCATTTTTAAAATTATTTCAAAACACATTTTTAATCTTTCAAAATTAATTTAATATTAACTTTTAAGAAAATTGTTTAAATGGTAAAACTGTTAAAAATAATTACAAATGTAACAAGATTTTATTTTTTATTTATGATAGATTCAGATAGATTATCTAAATTTTACATGTAATTTCATGTTATCAAAATTAGTTTTGAAGAATTAGAAATACATTTCTGGGAAATTATGGAAATGACAACAGTAAAAAATGCTAATCAATACAAAGTCAAAGTTCTATAACTCTTAAACTAAAACTAATACAATTTAGACTTAAGGTTCAAATATTGTATTTCATTTTAATTTCTACCTAAAATTAAATTAGTAGGACGATTTTTTTTTAGCCACCATAAAAAATAGTAAAAATCCAATTATCATAACACTTTCCAAATATTAGATCTTAAATAGTAGTAGCTAAGTCTACTTCAACTATGAAAGATAGAAACAACAACAAGACTAATGTTATCTCGTCCCTTCTACATACATCAATTAATTAAAACTTATATTATCAACCGATTGGTTAACAAAAAATTTTCCAATAATATAAAAAAATAGAGATCAAAATTTTTTCACCTATATCTAAAATCAAATTTAATGTTTGATTAAAATTATATAAGTATTTTCCCACGCATTAATTTATGAAGTGGTTTTGAAACATTAATTATTTTTCTTAATTTTCTCCACATAATAATATTATATTATTATTATTATATGTTAAAGGAAGATCACCGCCCATCAAATATTTGAGGTAAGAGAGTTGAGACCTTTGTCTCTGAACCATCGAAGCTCTCCAAGGGAGTGAGATTCGACTCGACTGTGGATTCGCACTCCAAACCCAGCCTTAATCTTCCTCTCTAATTACTTTCTATCTCATTCAATCTCTTCTCCGATTCCATCTCAACTTTGTTTTCGTGTTTTTCCTGTTCAATTTGAGCTACATCTTTCCATTTTCAGTTTCCGTTGGAGTTAGATTTGCAATAGTCAATCATATCCGGAGTTTTCTTCCTTAGATGTTTCATTGATATCAGATCCAGATTGCTTCCACCATGGGTCACGTTAACTTGCCGGCTTCCAAGAGAAACGGGCGGCAATGGAGACTTCTTGATATTGTTTCTGCGGCGTTTTTTGGTTTAGTGTTATTGTTCTTTCTTCTCGTTTTCACTCGCCTTGGTGACTCGCTTGCTGCTTCTGGTCGACAGACTTTGTTGCTTTCTAATGCTGATCCACGGCAGCGTCAGCGGATTATGGAGTTGGTTGAGGCAGGGCAGAAGCAGGCTATTGAAGTTTGCCCTGCCGACGCTGTGGATCACATGCCTTGCGAGGATCCGAGGCGAAATAGCCAATTGAGTAGGGAGATGAATTACTATAGGGAGCGACATTGCCCGCCCCCTGATGAGACGCCGCTCTGCTTAATTCCACCGCCCGATGGGTATAAGATACCTGTACAATGGCCCGAGAGCTTGCACAAGGTATGGCGGTTTCTCTAATCCTTGCGTTGTTTGAAAAATCATGAGATCTTTAGTTTTATGATTCCTGCTTAACAAAGGGTTGGAACTTCCGTTTCTAAGATTAGAGGTATGTTTTGGTTGAAATTTGTTGGTTCTTATTGAAATGGAGATTGAGAGCTGGAAATAATTTGCAATTTCCAAGGCATAATTAGCTTATTGTGTGAAATCTCTGTTCCTATGGAGTGTGAACGACTTAAGTAGGCCGGTGATGAATTAGCAACAAGTTGAATATGAACTGTGGAGTGGTTGATAGTGGAGGAAACCGGATGAACATTTGTGAATTAGTATATTTAAATGAGCAAAATTGTGACATCAAGGATGATATATGCTAGTTAGGATCTCATCCGAAAACAGAAAGTCACTAGTAGTTCGCTACCTGATTGATTGGATAACCACACATTGCTTACTTAGAACTGCAGATTACTTTTTTGTGCAGAAGGCTTAGTAGAGGACTGTGGGCGAGGAAGGAAGAAGATTAGTATTCATTTGATAATTCCTGGAATAAGGAGTCAATGATAGATTGTTAAATGTGATTTATAACTTGTGTCTCGTCATGAGTTGTCAACTATTTTAAACATGTGCTTATATGTTTGGGGTTTTGAGATGGGTGGGGAAGGGGGCTGAATAAGGAAATATCTTGAGAGCCATCTGTATTTTGCATCTTGTGGTAGGTTATCAATGTTTTGGAGCGCGTTCTTTTGGTTCCAAGAACTCGTCTCTGATTTACATGACATGTGGGAAGAGATCAAGGTTGGCAATAATTCAATCAACATCTAGAAGCATGTACTAGGATGTATGTGTGACTTGATCAAGCTATGGATCGAGACTAAAGAGAGTCTCAACTGCTATTTTTTGTTCTTTTCCCCACAAATTCAGATCTTGATTAGTGATTATGATGTTCTTGAATTGGATTCATATCTGTAAATATAAAGTTTCAGGGAAAAAAAAAAGGAAACTAAAAAATGAATTAATGACTAATATTAAAAGATAGATTATGGCTGGTTCCAGGCAATTTTATCATGCTTGATATTAAGAAGAAAATAATATTGATGCTTTTAGTGAAGAAGAAAACTTCAGTTAAACTTTCCAAGGGGCCCTGCTGAAGCTGAAACATCCGAACAACTCTTAAAGAATATTGTTCCTTACTGTTAGCTTATTACTCTAACTTCCCACCACCTCCATGAAAAAAGGGGAAAAAAAAATCATTTGCTTCTTAGTGGCACCTTGGTTAGTACCATATTTCATAGAACAAATTTATTTATTTGATGTTATCTTGACTGGTTTTTTGTTCCCCTCAAACATAAAATGGTACCGAGTATCATATCAAGTTCACATCAAAGTGCTTATGATAAATCTTTAGACACCGTTTATTTACATGCAATATGCAGATATGGCACAGCAACATGCCTCACAATAAGATTGCAGACAGGAAAGGACATCAAGGGTGGATGAAACAGGAAGGCCCACATTTCATTTTTCCAGGAGGTGGTACCATGTTCCCAGATGGTGCAGTGCAATATATCGAGAAACTCGGACAATACATTCCTATAAAGGGCGGCATTCTGAGGACTGCACTTGATATGGGCTGTGGGGTAAAAGCAATCCATTTTCCTTACTGCACCCATGTTGAAATTTTGTTTACAGGTTTAAATTTTTATAAAGAGATCACAAATTTGATGCTCCTTGCAGGTTGCTAGTTTTGGTGGGTATCTGCTTGCCGAGGACATTCTAACTGTGTCTTTTGCTCCAAGAGATTCCCATAAAGCACAGATACAATTTGCCTTGGAAAGAGGGGTTCCAGCATTTGTTGCCATGCTTGGAACTCGGAAACTCCCTTTTCCAGCATTCTCGTTTGATTTGGTGCATTGCTCACGTTGTTTGATTCCATTTACTGCATACAGTGAGTTTTAATGACCTTATTCTGATTCAATTAAATGTTACTGGATTGTGTTTTTGTGAGCTCATAGGGGATGTTAATATCTTCTTTTTATAATTATATCACCGTATCAACAAAAAGTTACTGTTTTTCTTTCACAAAAAATAAACATATATTATATGATATAGCAGCCTGATTCATGGCAAATAAAGAGTATTAATATTGTTTTGTTTTCATTTATAATTGATTTAGATAATGAGGAATCGGAGCTCCCGTAGAATGTTATAGTTCGGACTTAAAAGTACCATATATTTCGGTCATTCATAGATTGGCTTTTAAACATGAAGTGAATTGCACACTGTTTTTCTCTACTCTTCTTTTCTACCACTGACGTTGCAATGCGGAGATTTCTTTTTAATGATAAAATTATATGGTTTTGCAGATGCGACATATTTCACTGAAGTTGATCGCTTACTTCGCCCAGGGGGGTTTTTGGTCATATCTGGACCCCCTGTACAATGGCCCAAACAAGACAAAGAATGGGCAGATCTGCAGAGTGTTGCAAGAGCATTATGTTATGAGTTAATTGCGGTGGATGGAAATACCGTCATTTGGAAAAAGCCTGCCGGAGATTCATGTCTTCCTAATCAAAATGAATTTGGGCTTGAATTGTGCAGTGAATCTGATGATCCAAATCGTGCATGGTAATTACTGTTGGAAAGCCCGTTTTGAACTTGAATTATTGGTGTATGGAAAATTCATATTAATCCATTAATAAGTTCTTTGATATGAGTTTGTATTTTTGTAGGTATGTGAAATTAAATAGATGTGTGAGTAGGACGTCTTCTGCCAAGGAAGAGCTTTCCGTTGGGACAATTCCAAAATGGCCGGATAGGCTAGCAAAAGCTCCTCCAAGAGCTGGGGTTGTGAAAAATGGTCTTGATGTGTTTGATGCTGACTCTCGGCGGTGGGAAAGGAGGGTTTCTTATTACAAAAAATCTTTAAAACTGAAGCTGGGGACCCCAGCCGTACGCAATGTGATGGATATGAATGCCTTTTTTGGAGGCTTTGCTGCGGCCATAAAATCTGACCCAGTTTGGGTGATGAACGTTGTTCCTTCTCATAAGCCATCCACTTTGGCCGCAATATATGACAGAGGCTTAATTGGAGTATACCATGACTGGTGAGTTTCAAATTAATTGCTTCAATTCTTTAACGTGGTCCTACTTCCGTCCTCTACTGTTCTTGTTTATTTTCCTTGTCTATCTTCACTAGCACGAAACAAAATGCTGTTGAACTTTACCGACAAGTTTTCTAGTGGAGGTAGTCAAGTCAGACTGTTGACAGCACCAAAATTTGGAATGTTTACATTTTACTATCTGTCCGAGTCCAAAGCGGTAAAACTCATAGTCAACTGAATTGGAAAATACACGATTTAGCAAACATTTTCTTGTTCTTTCTCATTTTTTTTTCTGGTTCTTTCTCATTTTCATTGACACATTATGCGATGTTCTAACTTCCTAGACATTATGGCATAAATATTTAGAAGTCCTGAAAGATCAAGTTTTTTTTTTTTTTTTTTTTTTTTTAAAAAAAAGAGGAAATATTAATAACTACCTAGAGAATGATTGTGAAACAGATTAGTGATCTTCCTTGGGATTGGCTAAACTTCTCTCTCTTGAAAGTTTAAATCATTGTCATTTAATTTTTGGACGTCCAGTTGAAAAGTATTTATTTATTTTCTTCTTTAGGCCAGTTTGAGGGGTAGCCTCACAACTAGGAAGTTTCATGTGCATTGTTCATAGATGTACTAATATTTGATGGTTTCAGGTGCGAGCCTTTCTCAACTTATCCACGTTCTTATGATTTTATCCACGTCTCTGGAATTGAATCACTCGTTAAATATCCAGGTTCCGACAAGAGTAGGTACGTATTGTTATTTTCACCCATCAGTATATTTTTTGTTTGCATCTTCTCAGTTATTTCACGTTCTGACTGCCTCATTTTTTCCCTTGTTTTTTACCTCAAAGTTCATTAATCAGTCTAAAGCTTTGAAGACGATTGGCATTGGCTCAAAAACCAAGAATAATATTTACATTAAATTAATCCTAGGATCCAAAGGTAATCTGATGAATAGTATTGAGATATTTGGAGGTCGATTTTGGCCTGTTTGATAACCATTTTATTTTTTGAAAATTAGGTTTGTTTTCCCGCAATTTCTTGCTCATAGTTTTCTAATCTTTAATTGAATTCTTAGCCAATTTAAAAAACATTAACAAGTTTTTTAGAATTTTTTTTTTTTTTTTTAGTTTTCAAATTTTGGTTTTGATTTGAAAAACACTACTAACAGCAACAACAATACATAGAAACTAATAGATGAAAGTAGTGTTTGTAGGCTTAATTTATAAAAAACAAAAAAATAAAAACCAAATGGTTACCCTATAGGCCTTAAATTAACTTTAAAATTAAGACCTAGTAAATGCATTTTAATTATTTAAAATATTATAATCTATACCGTCCACCAACTACAACAAGGAAGAGTAATTTAATTTGTCTTACTCCCCCCTCCCCCTGAAAGCTCATCACTATTACGATCTTTTCATTTTTATAACATCCAAATGAAGTAGTGAACTTTTACTTGAAGTTTTTGTGTATCTTGTAGACTTGTACAAAGAAAAGAACTACATAAAATTGTAAACTTAAAAGGAAGATAATCATTTCAAATTTCGAATATACATGGACATCTTATCCTAACTTTATAATCAATCCAAAGAAAATTAATATTTTGGCTCCCTGCAGGTGTAACCTTGTTGATCTAATGGTGGAAATAGACCGCTTCTTGCGTCCTGAAGGAACAGTAGTGATTAGGGACCATCCTGAGGTTATTGAAAGGGTAAGCCGCATAGCTCGAGCAGTAAGATGGACTGCCACGATACACGAAAAAGAACCTGGATCACAAGGAAGAGATAAAATTCTTGTTGCAACCAAGAACTTTTGGAAGCTACCTTGAACATTCAGAAATGATGATGTGGCTGATTATCCTAGTGAAGCAGGTATTCCTTTTTTGATCCATATTTTAAGTCAATATAGTAGTGAAAGATTAGAAGAAGGTCAAGAAAGCAGAAAGAAATGGAAAGAAGTGTGCAGGTTTCATCTGAGAGGTTGATGAGTAGGTGGCAGATATTCTTTGTTCTAGTTCTCAAAAATTTCAAAGGTTAGCAGCTAAGTGTATGTTTTTTTGCACCAATCTGATCACCATTGTCAACTTCTTGTATTTGCTATATTTTCCCTTTTTGCAGTAACTTTATTTATAGGGCTTTTGTTAACTTAAAGTCATGTCTACTTTAATGGAGGAAATGGAGGTAATCCAAATAAAGAATTCACATGTGAGGTGTTTTAAATTCACCTGCTGTGTTTCTTTGTACTTCCCTTATCAATCATGTACATGTATAATTACCACAATGCCCTTCTAAGATCCTACTTTTATTTATATTTCATATTGGTCATTTATACATCTGTTTTATATTATTAGTTCATTAATGTTGCATACAAATTTGTTTGGTAAAAATATTGCCGAGCAGTGTAGGGATTTGTGTTTTAAGCTACATACAATGGGGAATGGATGATTGTCATAAGGTATGTCCAATTTAATGCTATAGATTTTTATAAATGCTTTCAAAAATAGAAATATCAAAACCAACCAAATTGACAGAGGATATAATTAAAGTCCATGTGAGTTCGTGGTATGTAACGTCTTCTTTAGCAACTTTTTCCACTTGGATACTGGACAATGATGAGCTTTTTTGGGGATAAATCACACGTTTAGGCATCAAACTCTTACATTTGTGTTTATTTGATTTATGAACTTTAAAACATGTCTAATGAGTAATTAACTTTTAATTTTGTGTTTAATAGATCCATGAACTTTTCAAATATCTACTTAATTCTTAAACTTTTAATTTTTTATTTGACCGATATTAGATAATATTTTACCTGTCTAGTTTGTCTTCAAACTTTCATTTTTTGCTTAGTATATATGTGGATTTTTTTAAAAGAATGTTGAATAAGTCAAAAGAGATAAAAAATTCTAAAATTCCAGATCATATTGGATGCAAAATTGAAAGTTTGAATTTTTTAAGGATTCATTAAACCTCTTTTATAGTCGAGGAATCCATCAAATATAAATTTAAAGTTTGGACACATTTTAGATACTTTTAAAATTTGGAACTAAAGGAGAGAATATTCAAGATTGAAAGTTGAGGGGACTTATTTATTTATGAAAAAATTACCTTTCATTTCTAAAGGTCCGTACAATAGTTATTTATTATTAATTTAAATTAAAAAATTAATTTTTTTTAAAAAAATTATGTCTTCACTCTAAATTATTTTTTAATTCAAAATTTCATATAATTATATAAAATGAAAATATAAAATAGTTTCAAGTGGTTCTTAAACTTATTCTTGAAAATTTGGGGACTAAAAAGTTGCATTTTGAAAATTTAGAGACCAAATGTACTTATTCTAAAAAACTCAAGGATTAAAAATGTACATTTTAAAAATTTAAAAATCAAGCGTAGCTATTCTTCAAAATTCAATTTGGAGACTAAAATTCGGAGACTAAAAAGGTAGTTCTGTCTTTTATTTATTTATTTATTTGGGTGGGGGTGGGTTGTGATTTCGTCGTTTAACAAAAGACTTTTTTGTGTGTTCCCATGCCATGTTGCTATCTATCGTAATTCATACGTTAGGTCTGGTACTAGCTGTCTTATAAGGCTATGATTGGCCAAAAGTCATGGGCTTAACTTAACTTACCACTCTATCTATCTAGAACTTTTTTTTCTTTTGGACCTTAGGATAAGGCTTAACATGAGAATAATTTTGTTAGTTTATATCAATATTGACTTTTTCATAAGTTAGAAACTCGATGTTTCTATCAATAAGGACCTATTTACTAATGCTAAAATTAGCTACGCAAAACAACTTCTTTCTTTTTTAGTATAATTGGAGAGGTGAAAGATTGAACTCTCAACTTCTGTGGACTAGAGAGGGAAGTTTCTCAATTTTCATTGAGTTAAAGTTCATTTTTGTTGTATAAAACAACTTAGTACATATTATCATTTATAAACAACACAAATAATAATAATAATAATAATAATAAGGGAAAATATAAGACTCCGTATGGTAGTCTTTTGGTTTTTGATTTTTAGTTGTTGAAAGTTAACTTATAATCATCATTTCCACCTCTAAATTCTTTTGCTTAATTATGTATTTTTATTGATGTTTCTAAAAACCAAACAAAATTTTGAAAAATAGAAGAAATAGTTATTAAAAATGAATTACATTATTAATGAAAACGGACAAACAAATAAAAAAAAAGAAAAAAAAACGTTGTATATATAAATGATAATGAAATTTGGATTAACAAACTATGATCTCAATCAAAATGAGTATAGCAAGTGTTGATCGACATGTATTCCTTCTCTTCATATCAAATGTTTAAATTTCATTTTTCTTGTACTAAAAAACCATGACTTCATATAATTGTAACTAAAATAATTACTTGAAAAATAATCTTTTTGGTTGCGTAAATAATTGCAAGTAAGCAAAATTCAATAGCTAATGAAATTGTGTTGAATCTAGCTCAACGGGGAAAAATGTACACTTATCGAGATTAGAAGTTCAAACTCATATATTTATTAAATGTATATTTGTTTTTTCAAATCGACCGTTTCTGTTTTATTGTACCAAAAAATATAATAATGTTTGAAATTTTATTTACCAACTTCAAACTTGTAACTACTTGTTCGTAAAATAAATTTAAATTTTGAGAGGTTCAAATCATAAAAAATTAAGAGAATAAAAAAATATTTAAATTCTTCTTTTGTCTCCTAATATATGTGCAATAAATACTCCCCTCAATTAACTCATATGTTTACCATGCACATGCCAGAAGTCACACATTATATTATTATTATTATTATTATTAGGTTAAATGGTAAACTTTGCTTCGATGGTTTGAAGAAAAAATTTAATTTAACCTATATAGTTTACAATTAGAATTTAGTCCATATGATTTGATAAAACTATTGTAAATAGTCCCTATGATTAAGACTTCATGAGAATTTTATCAAACCATAGGGACTATTTATAAGCTTTTACCATACCATAGGAATTAAATTCTAACTTTTAAAACCATATGTCCAAAATACTAACTTTATCCAAACTATAGGGATCATATTTGCAATTTTACCTTATTATTATTATGTGGAGATAAGAGAATCAAATCTCTAACATCAATGTTGTGTATCAATTAAGCTATATGAACTAGCTATGCTCCTTTTGGCACATATTATTCATTTGTTAATAGTAAAACTAAACTTAAATCTCGACCTTTTGAACTATGTCTTAAGTATGTAAATTAAAAAGAATCAGATCATTTAGAAATCTATTAGATACAAATAGAAATCGTCTAAATACCTTTTGTTATAGGTAAAACTAAAATCTATAAATTCATTAAACATATTTTAAATTTAGGAAATTTATAAGAAACAAAATTGAAATGAAAGATATAACACTCTATTAAAACCCAAATCTAAAATTTCAACTACGTTGTAATGTAAACAACAAAACATAATTACAAAAGTTAATCTCTCCAATGCAACAATGTCCTAAAAATATAATTTCACACACCATAACCTTTATCCAAACAAATAAAAAAGCACGAATCAACTAGTTAAGCTATATATTATTGATTAAAAAAAAAAAAAAAAAAAATTCAATCTTCATCTCTCCATGCTAAAATCTCTGAGAATTAAAAATGTTTAAAAAAAGTTTATATGATATACTGATATTTATAATTAAAGTAATTTATGAAAATTATTTAAGTTAATACTTAAGTTGTTTTCACTCCAATCCAAACTATGTTGGATATCTTATCATCAATAGAAATTAAATAGTTGAAACTTTTTTATATTTTACTTGTACTAAAAAGGCATTAAAGATATGGAGTAATTATTATTTGGCAATTTTTGGAGTTGAAAATGTATAAAACAAAACGACTAATTATGAATATGTAAGGGAAATCAGAAGTCTAGTTGGGGGTGAAGTGAAACTAACACTGATTGGAGGCTACTGGGTTGGGCTCGGATCTAAGCCGAACCAAAGGCAAATATGTTAGAGGAATTGTGAATTGGTGTGAAGAGAGAGAGGGAAATTGAAAACCAAAAAAGTGGTTGGAAAGAGAGAAGAAATAAAACAGAGTCAACCATCCCCTTTTTGGAGGTTTGTACTGTGTTTGTTTTCCCTTTTGCAAGGCTTCAAAAACTCCACATCTCTCCATCTCTCTCTTTATCCCTTTTTTCCCCCATTCACTTCTAGGGTTTGCTTCTTCTTTCTTCTTCCACAAGCTTTTCATTCACTCTCTTCACCATTTTCTTCTTCCATTCTTTCAACTCAAATTCCAATCATAATGAGTTTGTTTTCTCTTACCTAACTCTCATTTTCCATTTCCTTCTTCGTTCTTCTTTAATTAACGCTTTTAATCTCTTCTTCTTCTTCTTCTTCTTCTTCTTCTTCTTCTTCAGTTCGCAGTCTCCACGGATTCGATCTGAATCTCCGGTTTCTTCATGAGTTTTCTACCACGATTCCACTCTAGCGGTGCCGGCGGGGGAAACGGTGACGGCCACGGCGACGGCAGTCTTATGGCCGCTGGTGCTATTGCTCAGCCACATCTTGTTACTCAATCTTCTTTCACTAAATCAATGTTCTCTTCCCCAACGCTCTCTCTCGCTCTCGTACTACTCCCTCGCAATTTCTTCACTGAGTCTCTCTGTATTTCGAATCGGATTTCCTCTGAGGTTTTTGGTTTTTTTAATTGTTTAGACGAATATCGATGGGCTCGGCGTCGGGGAGATGGTTGCGGCGGATGTTAGGAGGAGGAGTAGAGAGGAAGAGGCAGCGGAGAGTAGATCTGGGAGCGAGAACATGGATGGTGGTTCCGGCGAGGAAGTGGAGGGCGGCGGTGGTAGGAAAAAGAGGAAGAAACGGTACCACCGTCACAGTGTGGAACAGATCCAAGAACTGGAAGCGTAAGCGATTGAAAATTACGTAGTGTTGATTTGAATGGAGAAATTGATTGAATTAATTAAAGTGTTGAATTGATTATTGTCTCAGTATGTTTAAAGAGTGTCCTCATCCTGATGAAAAACAACGATTGGAGCTCAGTAGAAGACTCTCTTTAGAAACAAAACAAGTTAAATTCTGGTTTCAAAATCGTCGAACTCAAATGAAGGTTAGAAATCAAACCATAATTTGTCACGTTATATATTTCTTTTAGTTTTTTCTTCTTGTGATTAGATTGCCAAAAAATGGGTGTGGCTTGGTTGTATTTAATTCCATTAATTCGTTCTCTATTGAGAAAATTTACAGACTCAATTGGAACGCCATGAGAACACATTACTAAGACAAGAGAATGAGAAGCTCCGAACAGAGAACATGGCAATTCGAGAGGCCATGAGGGATCCAATTTGCTCCAACTGCGGTGGACCAGCCATCATCGGAGAAATCTCCATCGAAGAACAGCAACTCCGAATCGAAAATGCCCGATTAAAGGACGAATTGGACCGAGTGTGTGCCCTAGCGGGGAAATTCCTGGGGCGGGCAGCAGTTCCGTTATCGCCACCATTGGCATCAAGCTCGTGTTTGGAGGAATATGGAGGTGGGATGATGATGATGGAGAGATGCGTGTATTTGGAGATGGGTTTGGCAGCCATGGATGAGGTTGTGAAAATGGCTGATGAGGAAGAGCCACTGTGGGTTAGAGAGAAACTGAATGAAGAAGAATATTTGAGAATGTTCAGTGGGAGTTGTTTTGGGGTTAAACACATTAATAATGGGTTTGTTTTTGAGGCTTCTAGACAAACTGCTCTTGTCTTCCTCAACACTTCAGCTCTCCTTGACACTCTCATGGATCCTGTGAGTCAATCATCCCCATTCTCTCTCTCTCTCTTCACTCAAAACCCTAAACTAAAAAATAATAATAAAAATCTTAGAATTTTGTCATTTGGCTTAAAGATATATTATCCAAGCTACTACCAAATTGTTCGATCATAATTCATCGTGTGAAAATTTCTTGATCAAAGTGGAATGTGGAGACAGTGGTGCATCTTAAGATGTACCCAAGTATTATGATCCTTTCAATAGTTACAATATATTATTATTGTTCATATTTTATAGAAATTCATTAGGATGTTGTAAGAAAATTAGAATTTTAAAACGGTGCAACTAGAATTTGACCTTAATTTTAACCCTATACGGCCATTTCAGCTCATAATTTTTACCTAAGTGGGGATTTGTACAGAACTAACTTAAGAGGTTTAGGTAACATTCTAACTTTTTGAAAGAGTGGAGTACTTTTTTAATAATAGAAGTTTAAGGGTATTTTATTTTCTTTGTAATTTAGTTTAAATATTTTATTTACTCTCTATATTCTTCAATTTTATTATTAGGTCTACTTTGAATTTAGTTTTAGTTGGGTCTTAATGGTAGTAAAAAATTCAATTTATTGTCTCTATTTTGGTTAATCTTCACAAAGGATGGTTTTTTCATGGTTTTGATATGAAAAGTAGATAGAAAGCTGATATTTCATTTTTTTTCTCCAAAAATAATAATTAAAAAAAAAAAAGTAGCTGTCAGAATGAGGAGGAAGATGCGTATGGTAATATTGTTCTTCTTTCTTCGTACCATCTTCGAAAATCTTCAAATATATATTTAATTAAAATTTCAGTCAGAAATTTGAAAATTTAAAGTCTATACAAAATTACTAAAATTAAAACTAAAGGCTATATATAACAATATATGTTTTTTTTTTCCCCTTAATATTTGCACAAATAGGACCGGTGGGTGGAGATGTTTCCGAACCTGGTCGCGACGGCAAGCACCACCGACGTAATCTCTGGTGGCATGGGAGGAACCAGGAACGGAGCTCTCCAACTGGTAATTAATAATTAATAATAATTTCAAAAATTACTGGTTCCTAATGGTATTTGATTTAAGAATAATTTAAATTATAAATAAGATCTTTATGATTCTGTGTTTATGAAAAAACAAACCCGCAGATGCATGCAGAGCTTCAAATTCTGTCTCCCATGGTTCCGGTGAGACAATTAAGCTTCCTCCGCTTCTGTAAGCAGCACGCTGAAGGCATTTGGGTTGTCGTCGATGTCTCCATCGATCCCATTACCGATACTTCTTCCTCTCCCCCGTGCCGGAGACTCCCCTCCGGCTGCGTCATCCACGAGATGCCCAATGGCTACTCCAAGGTTGTCCTTTTTTTTTTTTTTTATCTTTTATGGGTTTCGAGATACATCAATAATTGAACAATATTCGGGTGTGTCCAAACGGACATTATTTTGTGCAGTTTACTTCAATCACATAAAAAGAATATAAACTATTTAAAAAAAATTGTGATGGGACAATTGAACGAATTGTTATGGACAAATAAAAATGTAAACTAGATCATAACGAAAATTTTGATTTGTTATTCTAAAAATAATGTTTATATTAGGTTACGTGGGTTGAGCATTCTGAATACGATGAAAGTTACATTCACGAGCTATACCGGCCCCTCATTCGCTCCGGCCTTGGCTTTGGTGCACGACGGTGGATCGCCACGCTTCAACGCCAATCTGAGTGCCTTGCCATCCTCTCCACCCCGATAGACTATTCTGGTGAATAAATATTGGAGTTTTTTTTTTTTTTTTTTTTTTTTTGCTTTTTTTAATAAAAAAAATAATCGAGTTATGAAAATTTTGTTTTGTTTATAGGAATATCAACGAATGGGCGGCGGAGCATGGTGAAGCTAGCGCAGCGGATGACGGTGAATTTTTGTGCAGGAATATGTGGGTCGACGATATACAAATGGAACAAGCTAAACACGAGAAATAACAACGTTGGAGAAGATGTGAGAGTGATGACGAGGAAGAGTGTGGAGGATCCCGGGGAGCCACCGGGGACAGTGCTGAGTGCAGCGACGTCGGTGTGGGTGGCGGAAGCGGCGGAGAGAGTGTTTGAGTTTCTTCGGGATGAGCGGCTGAGGAGTGAGTGGGACATTCTGTCCAACGGCGGCCCCATGCAGGAGATGCTTCATGTTCCCAAATCCCAACACCATCAGCATCCCAACGCCGTCTCTCTCCTCCGTGCCACCGTACTTTCTCTCTCTACACTCTTTAAATTTCAATTAATACGATTTTTCTTTTATATTTTTCAAACCTTAATTCTTTCTTTTAATTAAAATCACATTCTTAAAGAAATTGACAGAACATACCTATTTTTTCTTCATGGTTTTAAAAATTAAAATTTTATCTATACAATTTGATAAAATTTTCAAGTCTCTATTATAGCAACTATTTGTAATTAGAATTAAATCATGAAGACCGAATCATAATTTTTAAGTAATGGAGGTTAAATTCTAATTTAATTTCTATTACTTTTGGACACTACAATTAAAGTGTAACCTAATTTTTTATTATTGATCACTTTATAACATTTATGAAAGATTATTTAAAAAAAGTAATCGGAATATTATGATGGACAATTTCGTATTAGTATATATGTCAGAGAGGATATAGATTTTATATTATTTCATCTCAAATTATTAATAAAATGAATAGATTTTGAAAACCAATTTTATTAGTTGTATATAAGTTGAAATTATAGTTTTTAATGGCTTGCATTGAAGATGAGAAAAGTGTTTCTTTTCAGTTTTCTACAAATAAAGAGTGGGGTATTAAACTTCAAAATTTTATATAAATTGAGCTACATAAGGTGGCAAATAATTCAAGGCTCACTGACTGGGTAATATTATCAACATGAAAAGAAAAGAAAAAATTAGATAAAAATAATGACGAATATAGAATTTGGAAATGTCCATGGCGACAGAATTCAGCACTTAGAGACAGCTTTTTGATCTGACACTTAAAATCATCATCGTCATTAAAAAAATTAAAAAAGAAAAAGATTATAGCATAAAGTCAAACCCATAGGACAGTTGTCAGATTTTAGGACAAAATTTCTTTTCGTTTACGTCAAATAATTTAAAATACAATTATTATTATTAAATTGTTATTGGTCTTTTTTATTTTTAATTATTTTTTAGCAGTCTCTAAATCCAAATCAGAGCAGCATGCTAATTCTACAAGAGACTTGCACCGATGCATCGGGGTCGCTTGTAGTGTACGCGCCGGTGGACATTCCGGCCATGCAGGCGGTAATGAACGGTGGAGATTCAGCATACGTGGCCTTATTACCGTCGGGGTTCGCGGTGGTTCCGGCGGCGGAGGACGGTGGCGGAGGGAGTCTGTTGACGGTGGCGTTTCAGATATTGGTGAACAGTTTGCCGACGGATAAGCTGACGGTGGAGTCGGTGGAGACGGTGAATAACTTGATTTCGTGTACGGTGCAAAAAATTAAAACCGCTCTCCGGTGTCACGCGCCTTCCACGTGACCCCCAAAGGATCTCTTCGATTTCGACCCGACGGCGACCCATTCTCTGCTATGGTTTCGATTTCACCTTTCTGACCTTCAAGTTTGTGTAAGTTTTTCCTTTTTCTTTTCCCTAACTTTTGTCATTTATTTAAAAATATCTCTATTTTTTTCAAAAATTGCAATATTAACTTTAATTTTTCATTAATACTTCAAAATTAACCTGGAATCAAATACTTTTTTAAAAATTTAGAAGAAAATCGAGATACATATGGTGCTGACTCGAAACAACATGATAATATCACATCTCAAGTATTGTCCACGTTCTAACACAATTTGAGAATTTCGAAATTTTTAAGAGATCAATGGTAATATTGCAATTTTTTAAGATGAAAGAGATTTTTTTTAATGAATGACTAAGTTGAATTTTTTTTTTCCCGTTTTTGGATTTTTATAAATTTTTTATGATTATTATTATTTAGAGGTGGGTGTGGTGAGAAAAATGTGAGGGTGGTATTGAGTCAAGAACGAACCGCCTATGTGTTGGGTTTGATTCAGTGGTGGGTTCGGGTATTGACTCGGAGTCGACTCTCCTTTTGACTCGTTTCTCTAATTATTATTTTTTTTCTCTCTCTCTTTCTTTTTTATGGACAATTTGTTTTGTAGTTGGTCTGACCCGAATCGGTTTATATAATTTTGATGTATATTTTTTTAATATCATTTATATAAAATTATATTGTTAGTTCTTTTTTATCAGCTTCACTTTCCTAATATCTTTTTTAGCTAAAAATAGGAGTTTTAGAGAAGGTTAGGTTATGTTTTAATTCTTAATCTATATTGCTGTGGGACACAACAATAAAACACATTTTCATTAAAGAATATCAGTTTACAACACATATATTCAAAGCACACACATTCTTACTCGGTATTGTTATAAGATAGAAAACATCCCAGTCAACCAAAACAAAAACAAAAACTCAACCAAAGAAATTGAACCAACATGATTTGGTTGAAAAAAAAAAGTAAATAGACTGCAAATATTAATAAAAAGTAGAAGTTACAAACATAATCTATAAAAGGTAGCTTGTGAGACTGAAAATAAATTAAGAATTAGGTCAAATTGTAATAAGCATTTTTGAACTTTGCTATTTGTTTTAAAAGCATTTTAATTTTTCTAAAGTTTCAAAACTATCTTCAGAATTTCAAACATAAATCAGACTTTAAAATTGTTGTCATCTTAAATTATTGTCAAATTATATCATATCTCAATACCAGTCTAAAATTCTAAAAAATTTATACTTAAAAGGTATTTTTGGAACTTTTATAAAAATTAAAAAAGTAAAATTGTAAAAATATTTTTAAATATATAACAAAGTTAAGAGTATTTTATATTATATATATGATTTAAGCAATAAATTATGATGTTTTGTTTGGAAGGAGGCGGTGGGGCCGGGTACGGGTGTGCATGTGAAGCCCAACATTTAATGCATTCTCTGCCCTTTGGACAGAACCCCTCACCCTCTCATTTAATGCCCCCAACTTTTCCATTCACTGTCACTATCCACTACTTTTCTGCCACGTGTCACTAATGGAGAGAGAAATACACCCTCATCATTCACCCGTTAAGAGAGATATTCACTTGTTTCAATTCGTTTAGATTATATTAGATTTCAATAGATGAAAATTTTATGAGTTGAATTAGTTCATAGTTCATCTATTAACAACTCCAACTTATTATTAATTTCAAAATGTATATTTATGATATAATTTATTTAATTTTATTATTTTTTTAAATAATTTATTCTCTAGCAATTCTTAAAAATAGTTTTTTTAACACTTTGGAAAGAAAAATGTCATTATAAAATAGAAGTTGAGTTTGTCAATCTTAATTCAATATATCAAAATAATTGATTCAAACTTTTACATATAAACTTTTTAAAGACAACATGAGCCTAATTGAACCAACGTTAAGTATATACTCTAAACAAGACCAAACAAGTAAATGTTGAAATCCCCCACCTCACCTATTTTTGTTGAACACAAAAGAAAAAGGAAAATGTTTGTGATTTTTAAAGCATCTAGCAAGTCCTTTAACATCTAATTCCATACATTTAATAAGTTTTTACCTATTTTAAATAAGTTATTCTTTTTTTTTTTTTTTATGATGAATATGTCAACGATCTATTAGACACAAAATTAAAAATATAAATAAATAAATTAAGGGTCCTATTTAACACAAAATTGAAAGCCTAATGAGCTAATAAGTACAAATCCTAAAAGTTCAAATATTAAACTAGTAATTACCAAAATGAGTATAACTCAACTGACGTGATGTTTTTACTGTCAACCTTAAGATCAGAAGTTCGATTCTTTCCCGTATATTATGTGAAAGAAAGGGAAAAAAAAACTTGTAATTTAACTGGAAATTATGTCTCCATGCTTGATTATTACAACTCTTAAAGGTATAGATAAAAATGTATTAGAATACCAAGATAGTAGTTTTTTTAGTATAATAAGAGCTGAGAAATTCAAAATATATAAAGTAGTTAAGGAATAGGAACTCTCAAAATGTTTCTATTAAAAAAAAAAAAAGCTGCAAATATAACAATCAGAGCTAAAATATTTGTCAATATAACACAATGCAAATGAATTTTCAAATATAATAAAATTTAGACTGAGCTCTCAAAGTATATCATTGACATACTATATCAGGAGTCTACAATGATAAAGTTAATAAATATTTCAATATTTGTAATTTTCCTAAAACACTGTTATACACTTAATTATTAACTCTAAAAGTGCTACAAATTGCCATGAAAAAAAATAATGTATTATTTTTAAATCCCCAAAATTACATACTTGGCACTTAAAAAAAAAAAGAAAAAAAAAACTGATATATGTGTCTCTTATATAATTGAAGCTTTAATCACATTGTTCTTCATTCCCAAAAAAAGAATTAAAATTTAAAATAAATAAAATCACAATATTTATAGTTAATACAGAATTGTTTCATACAGCTTGAATGGGCTGTAACTTGTAAGGAACCAAATCCCAAAGTCCATGCAAATTGGGCTTTCTCCTGAAGCCCAGCTTCATCCTTTTTAATCATGATGCTTCCTTCTAGACCATTGAAGTGCATTGTTATTTAGTACATTTATTGGAATTTTTTATGGTGTGATACCAAAAAAAAAAAAAAAAAAAAAGGTTTATAACATGATCTTGAAATTTATATGTGTATTTATTAAATTTTTATCTTTTTAGAAATTTAAAAATATTTTTAATTGTCAATTCTATATTTATTATATTTTGTCACTAGTAACTTAACATACATATCGTCTAACATTTTAAACTACTTGAAACCAAAATATAATGTGTCATGGGTGATTTTGGACCAAAGTTGGCATTTGGTAAAGTTTTCACAGACATTCGAACTAAAAAAAGAAAAGACTCCAACCAAAACTGCATACCGGGACCCAAATGAGCTTAGGAAGAGAGGGAGACCTAAATATGCACATTCAATCTAAGGGAAAGCCATAGGGCGAAAATTCCACGCTCGGTCTCGATCAACTAGCTTAGCAAAATGTGGGACATTACCTCAATTTAACTCTGGAATAATGGTTTGATTGGCCTAGGTGAAACAACCTTAGAAATACATCATCATAACTGAATTAAAAGTTTCCACACTGTTTCATTGTTTTAGTTTTCACCTTCAATCACGAAGCTTCCACCCTATTTCACCATTTTAGTTATCTACTCAAGACTTCGTTCAACAACTTTTTTTTCTATTGTATTTCTATTTTTTAATTAATCTTATAAACACTGTTTTTATGTTTTTTTTCCTATTACACACCTTTTAGATATGTTACCAACAATATGTCAAATTTTGAAAACTATTGTTAAAAAAAAAAAAAAAAAAAAATTATTGATTTTGTTTTTTTTTTTCTTTTTAATTTGACTTAAATTTTAAATATGTTTTTTTAGAAATAAAGGTGTAAATATTATTAAAAAGTTGTTGAAATATTTTTAAAAGATCGCGAGTATCTGTTTACCCATTTTGAGCGGAATATACTCCTTTACTTTTGTAATTGTCGAGATTGTATGACAAACTTTCTTATTCTAAGTGTACGACTTTGGTACGTTAAGGTTTTTAATAAAGTTATCATAAGATCATATGTTACGTACGTATATAAATACAAAACTCAGTCTATTAGATTTTAAGAATATAATTCACATTTTATCCGCATCCTTTATGACCGGTCACAAAGGAAAAAGGAAAAAGAAAAAATGGAAAAATAATCGATTAATATTCGGAAAGGGTTATTTTTATTTTTATTTTAACATATTTCAGCTGTAATTTAATTTAATTTAATTTTTGTTAACTTTTACCATTGTTGTTCTTCACCCGCGTTGACTGAAAACTGACAATTGATTCTTCTTCATACAATACAACGAACCACAGAAGATGTCCAAATTCTCGTGAATTTCGTGCAAAGTTGCCTTCGATCCTATGGGGATTTCGTTTCCGTTTCATTCTTCATAAAGCTCTCTGTAAGTAAGTTCCTCAATTTCCTCCAATCAATTCTCTTTTCAATTTCCCAATTCTCACAGATTCAAGTTCCTCTTAGGGGTTCCACTTGATTCTTCCTTCTTTCTGATCTGTCCAACCCCGAATTTCAGATTGATTCTTCACGATAACTTCGATTTGATTCCTTTCGCATAATCCCTTTTGTTTTTTTCCGGAATGAATCCGTTTGGAGTTTTCTAATTGCGTGACCTAATCTTCGCGCTGAGAGTTCAAGGTTTTTCAAGTTCCTTCAATCTTCTCGAACCAGAGATCCACGGTAATCAAATCGCTAGAATGCGTGATTCGATCCCACACTCCTCTACTCCCTTCCGAGCGGTGGATAATTCGCCTCTGCTTGGCAATTCCGTCACCGATGGCCTTTTCCGTTCGCGAGGGTTTATTCGTCGTTCGCCTCAGCCCCTTCGAGGTGCTGTTCGTCTTCTCCGCCGTGCAAGTGGCCGCCAGATGATGCTCCGGGAGCCTTCTGTTCGGGTCCGTGAGACCGCCGCCGAGCAGCTCGAGGAGCGCCAGAGCGATTGGGCGTACTCGAAGCCCATTATTCTTCTGGACCTTCTATGGAATTTGGCCTTCGTCATCATTAGTTTCACTGTTCTAGGGCTCAGCACGAGGGAAAGTCCTTCAGTTCCTCTCAGGTTTTGGATCATTGGATATGCTTTGCAGTGCATAATTCACATGTCCTGTGTTGCTGCTGAGTATAAGCGTCGGCGCTCGACAAGAGAGCCTGTCGTATTGGACCGTACCGGTGGTTGGACGAGCGGCGAGGATTCGAATTCGGTCTCTGGAAGTGATGGAGATGATTATGCGACAGAGGTCACCGTGAATGAAGAAGAATCTAGGTAAAGGCAATGTTCATTTGCCATTTTCATTCCGCTGAGCTGTAAGATTAAGGGTGTTTGAAACTTTGAATACTAATCTAGGTTTTACTTTTTCTCTTACATTTTGCATAGCAATCTCGTGAAGCATATTGAGTCTGCAAATACAATGTTCTCTTTCATCTGGTGGCTGTTGGGCTTTTATTGGGTAACTGCAGGAGGCCAAGAATTGATAGAGGGTTCACCTCAGTTATACTGGTTTGTTAGTTTTCAAATTAATGGTCTTTTAAAACTCTCTTTGTTCGAATTCTTATTGATATTTGCTGGTTTACGTTGCAGGCTTTGTATTACATTCCTTGCTTTTGATGTCGTATTTGTTCTGATTTGCGTTGCAATTGCATGTCTTGTTGGCATTGCTATTTGCTGCTGTCTGCCTTGCATCATTGCCATCTTGTATGCAGTTACCGATCAGGTAGTTTCGACGAGCTTTGGTTCAATCTTCTGGTTCCAATTCATTGCTTCTTTAACTCAACTTGTTGTAAATGGACACAATCCTATTGTGTTGTTGTTTATCGATAAGACATTGTTTTGCATAAAACGATTTAAGAGGGACTATCATGTTAATCATCACAGGAAAGCTAGCTGGTAACAAACGTGTCACTCGAATATGCAACTGATTCAGATTCATTTTCTCATGTCTGAATTATAAGTTTAGTGTCTGTATATCTGGTCATCTAGTCTCGAGTCCTTCACTTATTGTGATAAGTAGATGTTTTTGTTCTGTTCTGTGTTGGTTAACATTTTAAGATATCGGCTTCTAGAAGCCAGTCAGTATTCGATCCGTAAAAGTAATTGAATAGGTTCTATAGAAGTTATTTTCGGCTACGGTGTAGTCATGCAGATATATCTGCTTGACGTTTTACAGTTGACTTTAGTGCTCGTGATGGTATATGGTACTTGTATCATTGCTATTGTCAACTCACCCTATTCATTTCCCTTGTCCACAAAATTCAGGAAGGAGCTACAAAGGAAGAGATCGAGCGCTTACCGAAGTACAAATTTAACAAAACGGGTGATGTTGAGAAAGTGAATGGTGATATTCAGGAATCTGGTGGAGGAATAATGACTAACTGTGACAACGAAGTACCTACAGAGCGTTTTCTTCGCCCCGAAGATTCTGTAAGTTCCTGGTTGAGATTTCTTTCTATAAGTTAAAGAACTCCGGAAGTTCTCCAAACTTTTCTTCTCTCCATTGTGGTAATCAATGTTGTAGAAGCCATTCAAAAGCTCCAAAAGCACCATCGGAGTTAACAATACACAAAATCAAACAAACTTCTGCCTTTTTTAACTAACACGGAAATTTTATCATCAGGAATGTTGCATCTGCCTCTCTGCTTACGAGAACGGGGCGGAACTACGAGAACTTCCCTGTAACCACCATTTTCACTGCAACTGCATCGACAAATGGCTGCACATGAATGCCACCTGCCCACTCTGCAAGTTCAACATCTTGAAGCCAGACAGTTCCAGTAGCGAAGAAGTGTGAACGAAGTGTACGAGCGACGAAACACAGACAGAAAACAGAACACAACACAAAACCCAAAAAAAGGAAAGCCAAAAAAGAAAAAAATAAAAACATAATGTATTGGCTTTGACGGCCATTGAGAGAAGGGACCATGTTTGTAAGTCTCGTAGGTGCCGCAGAGTTTGTCTGGAAGCTGCTGCTTTTGTATGGTTGATGACCATACGTATCTATAATATGTGTTGTTACATAATTAGGTTGAAAACAAAGTATTGAGTTTCTGTTGTTTCTTCTTAGTCATGTAAATTGGTTCCTGACAACTGTGTTTTGGACTCTGTTGTAACGAGAATAATATATATATTAATGTTGGTAGACCCAGTTTGGTGTTAAGTTTTGGTTCAAAAATTTGTTTTTATTTTCAATAAATTATAAAACATATGTATTAGTAGTGTTCCTATCGGTTTGGTTCAACTCAAATTAATTTTAAGGTGAAAAAGCTCATGAACCAACTTAATTAATTTTGGGGGAATTGTGTGAGGATGTTGGAATTTTGGAGAAAAGAAAAGAAGAAGAGCTCAGCCATCGCAAATATGCTCATCTGATGAAGATCAGACGGTCGTGATGAACCCTAGGCATCACAATTGCAAATATCATCACTACTCTTCAAGATTTGCACCAAGCCGGGAATCGAACCCGGGTCTGTACCGTGGCAGGGTACTATTCTACCACTGGTGCTTCTTACCATCAATTGTTTTCTTTTATTATAACAATGTATATAATTGACATTTTGGCGAGAATGATTATTAAATAACAGTACTTTAAAAAAATAAATATATTTTTTAATAATTTTTTTTAGTACAAAAAATACATAAATTTCTATTTTGCTAATTTTCTTTTCACAACAATTGTCTTTTTTAAAAAAAAAATTACTCCATTTGCTTAGTCGGGTTTACACCTCTTCATTCTTTTCACAAACTCAAATTTTGTACCACCTTAGATCTTGTATTTGGCATGGGCACAATCTCCTTGTCTTTGGAGGACACAAAGCTTCCTTTTTGTTAAACGTTAGTGTAGTTATGTTACTCATGCCTTAGTTTTTTATGCTCGTCGACTCAAATATTCAAAAATTTGACTTGAAAATCATTTTCCATGAGTGGATTCTGTTTTTGTTTTTTCATAAATTCTCTTATTCTTTTTTACCGTTATACTAAAAAATAAAACAAAAAATATATTAGTACTAACCATTATTATCACATATGTAAATATACATAATTACATGTGAAATGAAAGTAATAATGAGAACCTTATAAATACGAAATTACATACAAGAAAAATAAAGTACCAATATAAACTATATAACATTTTGTACTACGAAAATTTCCCAAACATCTACATATTTTTTTATAACCCAATTATATGTCAATAAAGTTATATACATCGAAGTCAAAAATAAACATAGTTCAACTACCGCATATTAAAAAGAAGGGAAAAACAAAAGTTTGAATTCAATAATATAATAACTAAATTAATGCCAAATTGATAAATGACATAAAAAACTTCATTTATTTTATCTTTATTTTTTATATTTCAATGCACCACAAGCTGACATTGAACATTCCTTTTAGAATTTGAATTTTTAAAAAATGGTGTGTTAAATACATTTATAATTTATATACATCATAAAAAATCATATAAAATGAATTGATTTTGAATAAGAAAATTAAAATCTATCTCGGTAACCAACATTCCATATCGGAATACCGGTCACAACTCCTCCGCCGCCATGAAATTTTCTTTCCGGCACCGGCACTGGAATTCCAACCCCCTGCTTCTGCAACAAAGAAACCTCAATTCCTGCCGCCACCTTCACTCTCACCGACAAGTTAACAATTCCATTCCTCTCGCCTCTCTCATCTCTCAACCTGTAACTCAAAAACTGCAGGTGACTTTCCGGCAAGTATCCGGCGACGAAATCCGCCACGGGAACCCTAGCCGTCCCGACGATCTTGACCTTCCGCCCCGAAGAAACTCTGCGACAAACGTCCACAGTCACGAACGCGGCGTGCATTGGGAGATCGACGACGAGCTTCTCATTCCACCGCGGGAATCCAGCGCCGTTGCGATTGATTTTCGTGCTGACGGAGTCGTTTTGGTTTTGAAGATCGGATCGAACAGTGACGAACAAATCGCTGTTGATCGGTTTTCCACGGACTTGGAGATTCTCTCCCGATATGACAGTGATTTCGATGGTTCGTGAAGCAAAATTAGTTGAAGCCATAAGAAGGATTGTGAAATTGAAGAATAGAGAATGAAGAATTTAAAGAGAATCGGAGATGGAGATTTAGGGTCTCTAAGAGTTTTTATTGAATGAAGATGGAAGGTTGAGAGAAAGGGGAAAGAAGAAGAGACGGTGTTTCTGCAAAAAAACGTGTTTGGCTCGACGAAGACTAAAGAAACCGGGCTGTGGGTTTGTACGGATGACAGACAAATAACGTGGAAGTGAGTCGAAATTTTATTGGACTGTTTTGTTTGTTGTTTGGTGGTAGTGGGCGGGAGAATATTTTGAAGGTCAAAAATGGAAATTCCACGCGAGTTTCAAATTCAAATTCGCCGTGTAGAGGGAAATATTTTTTTGGGGGAAATAATTGTCATAAGTTTTTGTCCATCCATCAATAGTAAAATGAATAGTGGCCTACAGTTGATTATATTTGTTGTTGTTTATGTATATAATTATAATAAATTATGGGGTATGCTTCCAAATCTGTAATAAAAAAGTACAATTTAATTGAAGAACGGGGATGCTCAATCGAATTGTAGTTGAAAATTATGTGGGACCCACTACTTTTACTATTACCGTTGTTGTTATCGTTACCGATATTATTAACGTAACGGTATGAAAATTATGAATCTACCACGTTTATTGTTATCTTTACATTTACCGTTACTGTTGCCCTTACTGTTAAGGTCAAGCATTAATAGTAAATTTTGATATATTTGTAATTCTAAGTAAACTCGATAAAAAAAAATTCAATTGCATTTGTGATTCAGACTTATTACGATTGATCTATCAATAAAATTTCATTACGATCGCACCAATTTTCATTATAGTTTAATAAATGCGACCTTAATTTAGTCTATAACTTTCAAAATGTTATAATTCTATCATTGACATTTGAGTTTTGTTTGAAGATTTATACTTTTAACCTCCATTTTTTACTACATATTCACTTTCAGCATTAGGTGGTGTTAATCAATTAAAATAATTATGAAGTGAAATTTTGAAATTAATTTTAGAGTAATTGCAATGGGTAGCACTTTTAAGGTTAATAATTAAGTGTACAACATCAATTAAAAAGAAATTGCAAATATACCAAAGTCGATAGACTCCTGTTGGTGATATGGTCCATCACTGATAGAGTTTAAAAATTGGATCTAAATTTTATTATATTTGCAACTAATACTTTTGGTCTGATTGTTATATTTGCAACTGTCCCATAATTTTAATAGGGACGAAAAACAGTGAAACCTAATTAACTATAACCATTATAATTTTTTAAAAATTAATTAATAGACATTAACATTGACGACGAAAAATGAGTATTCAGTGAAAAATCAATTTTAAGCAAACTCAAATTTCAATGGTAAAATTGTAGCATTTTAGAAACTAATGACTAAATTGAAACCAAACTCAAAACTTAAGAACTAAAAGCGAACATTTTGAAACCCTAAAGACAAAGAAATGTATTTGTTTTCCAAGTTTTTTAGTTAAAATATCATTTTGGAGAATGGTTCAATTTCGGTCATTTCAAATATTTAACTATAGTCCATGCTTTTTATTGTTGATTTTTAAAAAATATATATTATTTATATTTCGTTGCATAAAAACTATTATTATTATTTAACCAATTTCAAGTAAACATAATTTTTAGGGACTAGATCTAAAATTTATTAAAATTGCATGAATTAAAATAAATATTAAAATTTAGCTAAACCTAAAATACAATAACTAAAATTGTCTCTTAACACATATTTATTTGCTATTGGGCAAATTGTAAAAAACTCTTCTCTTGAAGTATGGTGGTAGTTACAGTTGCATCCTCAAACTTTTAATCGTAAAAAGCGAGCCTCTAAACTTCTAGAAGTATTAAAATTGAACCATGGAGTTTACAATAATGATAGAAATTGAATTCACAAATGATAAAAATTGAAATCTCAAACTTATACAATTATTACGATTAATAGAATAATGTAAGTTTAATGGTCTAATTTTAACTATAAATACGAGGACTTAATTTTAAAAATTTAAAATTTAAAAATACAATTACAACTATCACCATATTTGATAACTTTTATAACTTACTCATTTATTTTCCCTTTATTTTTCCTTTTTCCCTTTTGGAAGTGACCTTGGAATTCCATGCCCAAAAGATGCCCATTCCCCACGGAATTCCCATGCAGTAAAAGTAGTGGAATTTGCATTTTCTCCTTTTTCTTTTTCTTTTTCTATTTTTTTTTTCCTTTTCTTTTCTATTCAATTTCTGGTTTGGAGCAAACTTTACTTCCACGTTCCACCCCAACATCCATCAAAATTTCTCATTCTTTTCATCTAAATTTCTAACACCTTTATTTATATATATATATATATTTGATTCACGTTGTTATTATATCTATTTATGAAACCACCCCACCAATCATTTTATGTAGCTTTTTTATTAAAGTATCATTTTGGTCCCTATACTTTAGAATTTGTTCAATTTTAGTCTATATACTTTCAAATGTCTAATTTTAGTATATACATTTTTAATAAATTTTCAATTTAGTTCCTACTACTTGTTTGTTGTGATTTTTTCGTTACTTTTTTTTATTAACAATTTCACTTTAAATTTTGAAAACATGTTCACATATTGTATTTTTCTTTGCATGAAAATTATTATGATTATGTAATCAACTTCGAAAATAATTAACTTCAGGGGGATTAAACTTAAGGTTTAAAATTAGACATTTAAAAGTATAAAGACTAAAATTGAACAAATTACAAAGTACATTAACCAAAAGGGTATTTTAACCTATATTTTTCTTAACATATATATTAATGAAACATGAGTGAGCATCAAAAATAATTTTTCCTAACATATTGATGAAATAGGGGTGAGAATCAAATATATATATTTTTATACACAATTCCAACTATCACCATATTTTAATGCTCGTTTTTGTTGTTTGTCAAAATTATATGCGTGCGCGTGCGTGAGAACCGAGATGAAATTCATAAATTCATCAAAGACATAGTCACACACGCGTGAAAACTACCATTCTCTTTGGCTAAACCAGCATCTCCATCTATTGGGTATGATTATTTATTTGATAATATTTAATTATTGTCTGATTTTTATAGGTAGAATATTTCCACTATTGAATAGGCCCCTTGTATTATATATGACTTGGTGTGTGTTAGATGATTGAGTATTTTGAAAAAACTATCGTGGCCAACTACTTAAGCTGTTTTTTCAAGTCTTTAAGGCTAATTATTTTCCCATGATTTTCTTAAAGGCCAAAATAAACTCAATCTCTTCATTATTTTTCACGTAAGAGTGTAACTTGGGTTGTCTAGTTTGACGATGGCTCTAATATTAATATGTATTCGAAATTCTTGGCTTCAATTTTAGCATCACTCTCGTTCATAATACAAATACAGAGTTATCATTTCAATTTTATAATAATAATAATAATAATAATAATAATAATAATAAATAATAATACAATGGTGGACTTGAGTCCATTCTTCAACGGTTAAACCTCCTCTATTTCGTTAGCTAAATTCTCACATAATTTGCTTTTGCTTTCAAGAATATGGATCGAAAACTATTCTCCGGGGGTGGATTATGCTGTTTTCGTGATAGTTTGTTTCTTAAATTTGTTTTATCTATTTTCTTTATCTGCTATTTACTATATATATATATACACATTAAGCATTCATAATAATCATACGTAATTACAATTACAATTTTATATTATCAATTTTGGGATATTTCGTAAAAGATTAAAATTAATTGCACGCGTATTTTCATTCAATGGCAGCTTACCTAAATCTAAACCTACATGCTTTCGTCTATCAAATACGACCACCACTCCAAATAGGGATTCCGATCGCAAAGCCGCCGCCCGCACTGCCGCCGAAATTAGTTTTCTCCGACGGAACCTTAACATTTAGCGATTGTGAAGTGGAGGAAGACACATCAGGCACCAATACTCTCACAGATATATTAACAATCCCATTCCTCTCACCTCTATTATCTCTCAATCGGTAACTCAAAAAATGCAGGTAACTTTCCGGCACGAAGCCGCTTAAAAAGTCCGATACGGGAATATTCACAGTTCCGACGATCTTATTCCTCGAGAAATTTCCAGAATGCACATCTACAGTCACGAAACTTACATTCGAGGGCAATTTCAACGCCATTTTATCGTTCCAGAGAGGATAGCTACCGCCTCTGTCGTCGATTTGAGTGCTGCCGAGATTCTGAGAGTCGATTTTGACGGAAGCGAATGAGTTCTTCTTTATCGGTTTCCCATGACGGTGGAGCTCTTCCGCTGAGATCACCGTGATCTCGAGAGTTCTATAAATTGGCGCCATGAGAATAAAAGAAAGCAGAGGGAATGATGAATGAAGATACGAGTGGATTTGTTTTTGCTTTGGGAGGAATCAAAATAGGGTTTGGGGAGAATTTATAGGCGAGGAATTTGGGTGAAAGTAGGGAGAGCCTCTTGCTCTAATAATTTTATAATAATTTTAATATTATTTTTAATTAGGTACAACCCAGGCATGGACCAACTTTTATCCTGAGGAGAAACAAAAGGATGAAAAATAAACCATTATGTGCCCCGGGTTTAATATCAAGTATGAATATGCAAGCAATTACTTAGGAGATAATAAGATATTTATCTTTTATTATTTTTTTATATTTACAAGTGTTCGGGCCAACTTCTGCACACTGCGATTAATCTCATTGAACAATTCGCATGATCCCATAACATTGGAGTATCGAAGAAACCTCTAGAGTAGTAAATTCATGACCACTTAGCCCTTTGGCCTATTTTTTAGACATTTATCGATGTCTATCACTTATCACTAGTAGATAATAGACAGCAATAAATGATATAGTAGTCTATTAATGTATATCAGTAATAGATTTTTACTATATTTGGAAAAAAAACTATTATTTTAATTTAAATTAAAATTTGAAATGGATCGGATAATCAAATTATCCAAATTAATTATTTTATTCTAAATCCATCTGCTAGACCATTCTTACGAAGTTTTAAGAAAAATAAAAATATGAATATTTTGATATAATTTAAATTTTAAAATTGAGTAAGTAATTTTATTTATTTATTATATAATTGATTGAAAAATTATTTTAAATAGTAAAACTGCTAAAAATATTTAGCACTAATAGCAAAATACACTTTCTATCGCAGATAAACAATAAAATTTTACTATATTTGTAAATATTTTAGTTTTTTTTTTTTTATATATTTAAAAAGTTGATTTACAAATTTTCTTAAATTAAGTAAATGTCACTTAATTGATGAAGCAAAAGTTAGTGATATAGATGATAATTAAATTGATATTTTCAAAAGTATTTTATTCAACTTTAAATATTCTCAATACTGTATCTCAATTACTATAAGCTGATTTTCCACCCAGAATTCATATTATTAAAAATAAAAAATAAAGTTTAGAGGAATATTAAACTACAAAATCTTTAAGATTAATTAATTATTGACTAATAATGAGTCGAAGGGGAGAGGGCGTGTTGGTTTGGAAAAATAATATTAACAAAGTCAAGAAGGATATGGTTGGTTGACCCAAGTCGTCGAGCCCTACGCATCACGAGACTTGTTCAGTTTTGGATAAACTCGTCATGTACTTTCTCTTCTTATTGTTTTTGTGTGCCTTTCGTTTTCATGAATAAATCTTTTAATAACTAAACTTTGGCAAATAAATCGTTTCCACGAAAATGTACCCAAACAACTTCTTTAATTCATGGAAATATACACATGTGCACAAAAAAGTTAACAATATATTATTTTTGTCATGGTATTTATTTATATTGGATGATTTCATTCGGTTTTAGTTTATATATTTTCAATTTTAGTCATCTCTAGAATTAGTTTATCATTGATTTTTTTCGAAAATATATTCACATGTAAAACTATTATTTTTATTATTAAACCAATTTTTATACAAAGTAGACTTTTATCGAGTACATTATCTACTGTTAAACTACATGGCCTCTGAAACATAACACATTATGTGAGTTTGACTTGAACTCAAAATCACTTTTGTTTGTTTGCCGATGATAGTTATATAAGACATTATATATATATATATGTATAAAATAAAACTCTATGTTTAGTCAATAATATGAAATTTTAGCTTACTCTCACGTGTTTAATGGTGTTGGTACATCCCAAAATGACAAAATGGACGAAGAGTAGTGTAACTTAAAATCTAACATATTTTTAAAAATTGGTGGAACAAATATTTCTATTTCTATTTATAAATTATGATATTTAATATATCAATACTTGTATAATATACAAAAAATAAAATAAAATAAAAAGAAAGAAGAAGAATGACTGAAAAACAATCCTAAACTAAAGTTCCATGTTAAACAAATCAACAACGCGAACACATAAACTCTAAACTGCTCTAATTAAAATAATTTGTACCTTAAACACAAGCTTCTTAGATGCATACTAAAATAGTTTTGTACTTCAAATGCAAAGACTCTTCGAACCCATACTAAAATAACATGCACTTCAAACACAAATTATATGGATATAGACTAAAAGACTACGCTTTGGATAAAGACCATTCAACTTTACCGACTATTATGACCGATATATTACAATAACCATAGATTATTATAACTAGTTTTGTGCTCCAAACAACCCTATAAGAATTATCTTAAACACATCATATAATTAAGTATTTTTTTTCTTAAAATAATTATTATATATATTTAAGAAGGAGGAGAATCATTTAGCATATTCTAGGCAATAGCTTAGCTGGCATACTATAATACATAAAAATTGAATTTGGGTGGATTGAAATCTATATATTGTAACTGTTAGATGGAGTCCCTGTTTTGGTGCAGTGACGCATCGAAAGGTGACGTTAGTGGGTGACGTAACTAAAACGTTTCTCCTTCGACTTCCCCCAATATTTTATATATTGTATTATATATATTTTTTTCATTCATAAGCTCATAGTATTAAATTTCCGTCTAGATATGTCGTTGTAAGAGTCCATTAGATGGAGTAGTTTAAAAAAGAAATTAAGTGAAAATGGTACTAAAAAAAAAGGGAAAAGGGGTATTTTTTTGTCTTTATATGAATGACAAAAGTCAAATGATCAAATTGAATGGAAAAGTTAATTTGACGGTATTTTGATATTTGTTTTTAATTTTTTTTTTAATGTCAATTTGAATTATCAAACTTATCAGGTCTTTACAGGAACAGAGCTCTCTGTCATTTTTTTCATAAAGTTTCGATCGACACTTTTCGTGAAACGTGACATAGTCAATTTCTTCCCGATAAGTTCAAGCATACTAGGAAGGAAATGACCTATTTGTCACTTTTTCCGTAAAGTTCTCATAGAAAATTTACGAAAAAAAGTGACAGAAAGATAATTCCCTCCCATATTCTTGAAGTTATCGGGAAGGAATTGACTCTCTGTCACTTTTCCCGTAAAGCTCTCATCAAAACTTTACGGAAAAAGTGAAAGAGGGTCAATTCATTTTCGTGAACTTTACCGAACTTTGTGGTAAAAGTTACAGAAAGCCAATTTATTCCTGATGAGTTCAAGAATACGGGGAAGGAATTGTCTCTCTATCACTGTTCCCGTAAAGTTATGATCGGAATTTTACGGGAAAATGATACCTGAAAAACATTATTTTTTTAATTAATAATTCAAACTTACATTAAAAAATAATTTTTTTTTCAAAAAATGGTAGAATGCCGTCAATTTGACTCATTAACTGTGACATTCAGATAAAAACAAAAAAACTACCCCTTTTACCTTTCTTTTTCTTTTCCAAACTACCATTTTTCCTTTTTTTTTAAAGCACCCCTTTTTTTTTTCTAATTAACCCCTTATTGATAAGTTTGATTATTCAAACTGACATTAAATATATATATATATATATATATATATATATATATATATATATATATATATATATATATATATATATATATATATATATATATATATTTTAAAATATTAGAATTCTGTCAAATCAACTTTTCCATTTAATTTAACCATTTGACTTTTGTCATTCATATAAAAACAAACAAAATTACCTCTTTCCCCTAATTTTTTCTTTAAAGTACCCTTTTCACTTAATTTTTTTCTAAAACTATCCCCATCTAATGGACCTGTGATCTCCTTATTGATGTCACATTTATTTTATTTTATTTTTTTTCCTTATCCTTTGAAACTAAGGTCTTTTGTTTCAAATGCCTGATTTGCAAATATATTTTATATGTATGAATAAACGTAGGAAGAAATGAAAAAAAGACCACGAGAGAAAAAGATAAAAGGAAAAAAAAAAAAAAAGAGAGAGAGAGAGAGAGGTATAAAGAAAAAAAGAAGATAAAAAAAATGAGAGGAAAAAATTAAGATCAAAAAAAGGGGAAAAGTAAGAGATAAATAGGCATTGATAGCACATTTACCATTGAGTTGGTTCTGCCCAATTTGATTAATAGATGGTCTGAGTCCAAAAAGTCTAAAACATTGGTTGAGCTTAGATCGAGGCGACCTAATCTTTAATAACCAAGTTCACGATCCGATCCATGAATTTAACTTGTTAGATCAAAGTTTCGGTCGAACTTGAGTTGAGTTTGAACTGACCCGTATGTTTGTTACATTAAATAAATATCTAATTATCTAAAAATGTATATGTATATATTTTAGATTTTCTTAATGAAATAATACTAAAAATTATTAAATTTGTATTTTTATTATTTTTTCTTGATTAAAATCATTGATATTGCCAAGTTTTAAATTTATTTAGTATTTAATTTTCCTAACAAATTTTATTTGTTTTCGACAGTTTAGTTTAGAAAGGTCAGTGTCAAGTAATATACTTAAATATATTAAAAAGTGTTTAAAGTTTTACCTTTTTAATATATAAAATATAATATATGAAAAACTATATATATTTGAAAATATAATATATAAAATATATATATGAAAAACTATATAAAATATAATATAAAATATATTACCTTTTTAATATATAATATATAAAATTTTACCTTTTTAATATATAAAATATAAACTATATATATTTTAATATATAAAATATGATCCAATAATAAATCCATCAGTATTGTGGATCAATCTAAATATGGTATTTGTCCAGTGATCTATATCCATATCTAATGAATAGATGGATTGGGCTAAGGTGATGGAACATTGCATTTGGGTTGACCTTTGGTCTTGTTGATGAAGTTGAGGTAAAAGTAACCGGAGACCAATTATTATTATTATTAAAAGTATTTTTCACGTTAACTTCTGTTATAACTAATCAACAAGAACTATAATACTACCAAATTCAAATTTCAAAAGTTAAAATAAAATTAAACTCAAATCAGGGAGATTGAAATAATAATTATTAGTGTTTTGAATGTGATATTTGCATATGTTGATTAGGTCAGAGTAGCAAAACATCCTAGCAACATCATTCATTGACCAAATCATAGCAATCCATTTGATTTGATGGACATTTGTTGACTTTGGCCTTATTCTCTATTCTCTCTTGAATAATACAATCCAAAAGCTATGCTACAAAATTCTAATGTCTGTATATCTTGACTTGTTGCCCTTTGTATTTTATTGACATTACGAGTTTAACCAAGTCAATTCCTTTCCGCTTATGATGCAATCAATATCCTTTTGTTTCAAATTTGTGTTCATAGTTTAAGTTTTGTTCCATTTGTATTTAAATTCTTTATAAAAGTCTTAATTTATTAAGATCATGACATTTGGACATGACTGACATTAAGTCAACATTGTCTCAATTTATCTACCGATGTGTTTTATCTTATTAATTATAATATTTGTAAAGTCATGTTTAATTAAGAGAAAAACATTGTTTTAAAAAGCAATTGGGTGCATCTTGACAACCTACCCAATGTATACCTACATTTTGTGGCAGACATTTTTTTTTTTATTTTTTTAAAATACTTTTTAGTTTGTCTTCCTATTTGGTTGTAATGGAATATAAGAACACGATGTAGTCCATAATCTAGATGCACCTACATATTGTTCTTAAATTAAACACAGAGCTACAACCATAGTATTATTGGAATTAATAAAGAATGACAAAGAACCACGGGGAAAGTGTAAACAAATATAATTTGCTGATTTTAGTCATTGTACTTTCATAAATTTTAAAATTAGTCGCTGCAATAGTTTATTGTTGTTTTTTTCCGAGAGAATTAGTCTCTACGAGCATCCTCTTTATAAAATTGTAAAAATATATTTACATAACAAAGTCACTTCTTGACATGAAAATTATTATTATTATTATTATTATATGATTAATTTTGATAAAAATTAATATTGAATACTAAGTTTAAGATTCATCAAGAGTATATGAAATTGAATTTATAAATTATTAAAAGTATAAGAGATAAAAGTACAACGACCAAAATAGAATATAAGTTATATAACTAACAACATGTTAATTTGTAATTTAGCGTTGTTTGTAAATATAAAAAAATGAACCAAAATATTCACAAATATAATAAAATTTGATTGTATTTCTATCATAGATCATAATAGACTAATATCTGTATCTATTTGTACTATTATAGACATAAACAATGGTCTATTGTGATATATCACAAATGTTAATATTTTATTATTATTTATAAATATTTTTAACAATTTTATTATTAAAATAATTTGTTTATAATTTATTGGTACAAATTATTTTTTAAACATCAACATTTCTTACTTCAATTTTCATTGATCATACTAAACGACAGCCGACAATTCAATTTCTAGATAAATTCCAACTTCACACCACTCTTTCCTTTTTTTTTTCTTTGGAAAAAGTTCATCGTCGAGTTCTAAAATTTTCCAAACACGGACATTCAATTTAATTAAATTGAAGTGTAGACTTAATTCAATATTGCAATTTCTATTATTTATTAAAATTTTGCTAACTCATCCACCGATTCTAACAGAGTATAGCGTGAAAATTTACGTAAATTCACGCATTTTAATAACATTAAATTGTGCACAGACAAAATGGATGTGGAGAGGTCTAAATTTCATTTGGTTTACATTTGGTTTATATATTTTAAAATATTAAATTTTTAAATTTAAGTTCAATTTCATTTAATTTTTAGAATTTTAATATTTTACACTCTCATTGCTTAAATTTGTACTTACAATTCAATCGTTTAGGATTATCTTTTAATTTATTAATTAGAAATAGTTACGATTTAACTTTTTGCTTAATTTTAATAGTAATAAAAAAATTACTACACTAATTTAATTATTTAAATTAATGTACACACATTAATACAATAATCGAAAAATATATATTTAATAAAAAATCGAGAGCAAAAATATAAATCTTGAAATTCAAAAGTTAAATGAAAGCAAAATTAAAAAGTCTAACTTTTTAAAGCTTACCTATCAAATACAAATTGAACCGAATTCGAAGTGCAAGAATATTTTTTCATATTTGTATATACATTTTGAGAAGAGTTTTGAAGAAAAGGAGCAATCAGAGACACAAAATAATAATTATTAAATGCTTTTATTTTTAAAATAAAAAAGATTGATAATAAAATAATAAACTTTATTTCCTTCTTCCACAGCTTTAATGTTAAAAAATTGATTTAATAATTAAAAATTTGCAAAACAATTATTCATAATTAGCGTCCCAACGAACTCTGTCACCCTTCAAACGTCATCGTCCTGACGTTGGGCACTGCCGATCGTTTTTTCCTCCAAAATTTCCAATCGGAAATCGCCTATAAACTTCCTTCAATTTCTTTCCGACAACAGAATCTTTGTTCCGGTCACTTTCCACACTTCAATTGCTTAGTTCTGGTCACTTTACTTTCACTCCAATTTTTCCCCCGATCAATTGAGTGTACTCTCTGCTATGGCGTTAACGTCGTCTCGGAGTATTGAAATCACCGTCGTCTCAGGGGAGGATTTGCGAATCGATCGGAAACCTGTGAAGAGGAAGACATTCGCGACCGTCAAGTTCGATGGTCAGAGCTTCGGTGGCGGCGGCGGAAGTACGGAAATGGACGAACGAGGCGGCAGTTATACGTTCTGGAATGAGAAAATGGCGTTGGAGATTCCGGTGGATGCAATGTTCTTGACGATCGAGGTGCATTGTGGATCTATTTCGAGGAACAGGATCGTCGGAACTGCGAACGTTCCGGTGTCTGATTTTCTCGGACGGTATAGGCCGGAAAGTTATTTGCATTTACTGAGTTATAGATTGAGAGATGGAAATGGTGAACGGAATGGAATCGTCAACATTTCGGTGAGAGTTAAGGTACTGGAATCGGAAACGAAACCGGAACCGCCGCTTTCTTTAAAAGGAAAGGTTGGAGTTCTGGTGGCGGAGACGGCGACATTCTGCCGAAGTGGCAGTGGTGTAGTGATCGGAGTTCCTCTTTGGAGTTCTTACTCTTACAAATCTTGATGGACTTGCCGATGACTTGGGCCTAATGATTGGACCTGGACCTATTTCTATGCTGAACCAAACAAAACGACGACGTTTAAAAGGATACGATTAACTAAAGCAGGAAATCGAAACGACGTCGTTCATTGACATTTCTGGAAGTAGTTTATCCATCTGGTTTTCCGTTCTTGGAGCTGGAAAAAAGTTATGGCCGCGGCCTCACTCTCTCAACTCTCCTTTCTCTCAAATCCTTCACCTCGAAGCTTAATCGTTCCATCGCTTCGGCCAACCACTCCTTTCCACGGCGGTGGTTCTCGTTTCAGATGCTCCGCCGGTCAGACGGGATTCTTCACTCGGCTTGGCAGGCTGCTTAAGGAGAAGGCCAAAAGCGATGTCGAGAAGATCTTCTCGGGCTTCTCAAAAACCCGAGACAACCTTGCCGTTATTGATGAGCTTCTCCTATATTGGAACCTCGCGGAAACCGATAGAGTTCTCGACGAGCTCGAAGAGGTTTGTCTTCTGTTAGTATTTCATGTTTGTCTAAACGAAGCATTTCCTGCAAAAGGAAACAGTTCTGTTCATGAATTGGATTATTGAACTAGAATTTTTAGCACATATCCTTCTCTTAGCTTTCTTTTCCAAAATATGGATTCAATAGAAGTGTATTCGATTCTGGTTTACCTTTGTCTCCTCTTTTAAACTTTTGTCACGTCTTTATTTCAGAGAATTAGTTTCAATCCTATCTCTCTCAGAACTGAAATTCTGTATCGCTCGAATATTTTGTAATTTGGCTATGCCCTTATATTGTTATTGGTAGGTAGTCCTTTTAATACTAGAGTCTTTCGAAAAATTGTTCGTAAGGTGAATGAAAAAAGGATAATAAATCGTATTGTTGAAAATTTGTAGGCATTATTGGTTTCTGATTTCGGGCCAAGGATCACCATTAAGATCGTGGACAGCTTGCGTGATGACATATTGGCAGGGAAGCTTAAATCGGGCAGTGAAATAAAGGTAATGAGTTCATTATGGAGTAATTTCACTTATTAAGATTTTATATTCATTTACTGCCTTGATTTTTGAATCGTAGAATTTTGGATTTAATTTTGAAGTGGTAGTTTGGTTTTAGATGGCCAATTTGATGAAAGAAATATCTTAGATTGGTTCTCAATTCGATATTTCTGTATCCAAATAATTTGTGGCGCTTGATCAAACTTGTAATACACTGATCAAATTGATCCTAGGATGCATTAAAGAAGAATGTTTTGGAGTTGTTGACGGGGAAGGGTAGCAAAACTGATCTTCAACTTGGATTCCGGTGTGTCTTCTTTATGGACTCTAGTTTGTGCAATCTATCAAACTAAACATGATATCTCAAGCACTAATTCTGATTCTATTTATATTATGTCATCAGGAAACCAGCTGTTATTATGATAGTTGGTGTTAACGGAGGTGGAAAGACAACATCTCTTGGTAAGACCTAGAGTTAACATGGTATGAGATTTGTATTGTGTTTATATCTTGTTTCTTGTGATTAAAAAAAATGGCAAATGTGTTTTTCCTAGTTTTGAAAATATTTACTTCCAAACCATTATGAGTTGGCCTAGTGTTAAATAAAGACATGAGTTTGATAAATAACTCAGAGGGAATGAGTTCAATCCATGATGGCTACCTACTCATGGTTTAATATTCTACAAATTTCTTTGGCACCCAAATGTTGTAAGGTCAAACAGGTTGTCTTATGTGAGATTAGTTGTGGTGCGCATAAGCTGGCCTGGACGCACAAATATCAAAGAAAAAAAAAATTACTTTGATGAACATGTGACTCAAACACAATCATTTCCTTTCAAAAGTGCGTTAAATATATTGTATGGACTGAGAAGTGAGCACTTTCTTTATTACTACTCCTAAGGCAAGCTTATGAATTTAAAAGGTCCTCAAATTATTAAACTATCTACTCCTCTTTCCATTTGCTACATTGGAATATTATTTATTTGCACTGTTCTTACTCAAAATAATCAAGTAATGTGTTTACAACTCCATGTTTCAGGAAAGCTGGCTTTTAGATTGAAAAACGAAGGGGCCAAAGTGAGATGATACTTCTTTCTGTTCTTGTTGAATTAATGTTACATTGTTACTTGAGAAGTAATTTATCAACATTATTTTTGTTTAGAGTAGTTCTATACTTTTGAAAAAACGGTAGCTCCTAATCTATATAGAAGAAGTATTTGTTAAAAATTACCGTTTTAGTTATATGAATTATGACCGGAGGAGAGACTCATTTGAGGCCCTATGTTGTTATTTCAAAGGTTTGTTTATCAAGAAAGGAAATCTATGTTGGAGCTTCTATGTTTTGTTTTAGCTTTAGGTTAGAGAGAGAGAGAGGAGAGTGGATTTGTATGTGAGAGATTCATTTCGTATTACAGTATATGGTGCGTTGCAGCATTATGAAACTCAATTCTTTTTCTTTTTCTTCTTTATTTAAATCGTCAATAAAGCGTCCCAACTAAGAACCTACTCGAAGATAGACTTAAACAGAGAATAAAAGTACATGAAAGCCCTCTAAAATACATAAGTGACTACATCAATAATAATTTTCATTTTTTTGTGCCAGATATTAATGGCAGCTGGTGATACATTTAGAGCAGCTGCTAGTGATCAGTTGGAAATCTGGGCAGATAGAACCGGATGTGAGATTGTTGTTGCTGAAAAAGACAACGCCAAAGCATCATCAGGTATGCAGTAATTATAGTGCTTTGTTTCTTTTTCTTGACGACGTAATTTTTGAGGAAGTTCGTATCATATACTGTAGATACTAACTTATCATCTTGAAGTGTTTCTCTGATAGTTCTATCACAGGCTGTGAAGAAAGGAAAAGAAGGTGGTTTTGACATTGTTTTATGTGATACATCTGGACGTAAGTACATGTCATTCACTGGTTTTTACTGTTGGCATTCTTTCTCATGTCTTCTTATTAACGGAAATCTGGATTTTTTTTTTCATAGGTCTACATACGAATTATAGCTTGATGGAAGAGTTAATAGCATGTAAGAAAGCTGTAGCCAAAGTTATTCCAGGGGCACCTAATGTAAGCATTATTATTTTAGCCTTTTTACCTTGTTGAATTGCTCTATTTTTGAAAGCCACATGTGTCGGCATTTACATTATTAGAGCTGCATAAACCACTCAATTTACCTTCAATATGATTCTGCATTGCTACCGAATATTAAGTGAAATTCTGAAGTCTTGACTAAGTAATAAAGAAGTATTATGTATGGCTCTTGCTTTCATCAAAGCTTTCCTTTGGCTTATCTGGCTTGACCACAATTATCACATCATTAAGGATAAAGCCACTGCATTTGATGATTTCTTTTTATCATCTTACATTCTCATATCTCCCTCTCCTGGTCTAAATTATAATTTTAGATCACAACCTTGCTTCCCTCTCATTTATGTTTCACACTAAAAAACATATGTAGGCTTTTGATGGTTATTTTATTTATAAAACATGTAGGCTCTTGCCAAGACTTCAATGAGTGCAACTGCAAAGGGTTTTTTTGAAACTTTTGATGTATGAATTTTCACTTCACACTTGCATCACATAAGCATTCAATTTATATTCAACGTTATTAAGCATGGGACTCTGGTGAACACGACCTCGTCCAAGAGATTTCTCCTTCTTTCCTTAAATGCTTTCAGCTGTTAGCTTGCTGACAGTGTTAAAATCAAAATTGATTTCCAGATTTGGAAAATAGTTTATTTAACTTTGACACTATTGGTTATGAAATTGATTTATTATCTCATTCCGGCCTACACTGCCTCCTATGAAATTTATTGTTGAAGGAGCTACGAATGATTTTGTGAAAGTTGGATATCTGATCATTATAATGAAATTCTTAGCCATCGTCTGCTAGTACATGTATTATGTTGTACTGATTAAGAGTTCCATTACAATTGCAGGAGATCTTGCAGGTATTAGATGGGACGACTGGTTTGAATATGCTGCCACAAGCAAGGGAGTTTAATGATGTAAGTTTTATCATCCTTTCCCTTCTAAGTTATTATTCTTGCACGATGGATCGTTTCTAAGCCATTTTGCAAATTTCCCTTAAACGCAAAAGGAAAAGGACCATCTGCATAACTTCTATACTAATTATTCTTAGTTATTCTGCAGTCATTCTGTTAGGATACCACTCAAAGAACACAATAACCACAAAGAAACACAAAGATAGTAATATATCAAAATAAGTTATAATATAACAAACTCCGTAGCTAATTATTATTATACCCTTACTAATAGACATAGAAATAGTCATAATATATCCATAACTAGATTCTCACACATTCATGATTTTTTTCCCAAATGTTAGATTTAGCATAATTTGTTGGGTACAATCTAGGCACTTGGTTATTATATTAATGTTTCACATTCCAGTTGGTTTAATCATTTTTACATAGGGGCATGTATTCTTAAACCATAATAGCTAATGGAGTTTTTGGTCTGACTGTCTGGAATTCCTCGCTTACTTTTTACATCTAACGAGCTGAAACGTAAATTGCATATTGCAAGTTGCTTTTAGGGTCAACTGAAGTGTAATTGCATATTGCAAGTTGCTTTTAGGGTCCGTTTGGATTGACTTTCTAAGTGTTTATAAACACTTATTTTGAACTTAGAAAGTAAATCCCAACACGCTCTTAGTCATCAAGAATTTTTGTTTGAAAAGCTTGTTGGCTTGTGTAACAGGTAGTTGGAATTACTGGTTTAATTTTGACAAAACTAGATGGTTCTGCTAGAGGTGGTTGTGTGGTATGTCTTAAAACTTTTAGCTGAACAATTTCTAGAAAGTAACAATCTCACCAGCTACTATCTCTGATACAATCCTTCTTTCCCAGGTCAGTGTGGTCGATGAGCTTGGCATCCCCGTAAAGTTCATTGGCGTTGGTGAAGGATTAGAAGATCTTCAACCTTTTGATGCAGAGGCCTTTGTTGATGCCATATTTTCATGATTTGTACAATATGGTCAGTATCATCAATATCTTCGATATCTCCTTTCACCATTGTCTCAGAATTTGCTAGCATTGCTTTTAAAGTTTAGTGAATGTGCAAGGGCACCGTCATTGATTAAATTCAATTTGTTTGGAGCTCTGTTCTACTCACTATAGTTGATTCTTGGTGGTATTAGTGTTTGTGCATGTTTGAGAGTGATTTTGGTAAAATTACATTTTTCATGTTCAAAATTACTTCGAAACACATCTTTAGTCACTCAAAATTAATTTAATATTTACTTTTTACTCTTTTAAATGTACCATTTACGTTTCAGTATAGCTGCCCATGCATTTAATGTTTTGTCCTCTTGTCGATGGACTGACTCTTCCCCATGGCTCTTCTAGCTTGTCGGGGTGAGATGTTGCCTTTTGGGCCGTTGGTGCTGATTTGATGAATATTCTCCTTTATTTTAAAAAAAAAAAAAAAAAAAAAAAATCGATTTTAACCATTTCATAATCACTCTCAAACATGCCTTTAATATTGCTGACTGCCGAGCTTCTTACAATTTTTACATTTTGAAATGTTGCAAGATAATAGCTAAAAAGCTCAAGTATGAATTAAATAACATGGCTTTGAAGAAACATAATATATTTTTTTTAGTAAAGAAATTATGTATTAATTTATGTTTTGTGCTATTACAGATTTCAGCTTTGACTTTTGCACCCCAAACAAGGTCTCAGCGTGCAAACCATGCTATTAGTTTAAAATTAAAGCAAAGAAGTTTATTCTTTTGCTGAGCAAGTGAAAATGGCAGAATGTCCTGAAGAATGCATTGATCAATCTAAAGAATTGCTCAGGTGAAGGAGAAGAAAGAATTATTGCATATATTTAGAGACTTGGAAGCAATTTTGAATTAGTCATAGATGTTTGCAAGATTGCTGTTGGCATGCCCATCATAGAATGTCGATCGACTTCTCAACCAACACTGTTATGTAAGTTGGTTGAACTCTCAATTTTATGTCTAAATCCTAAATACCAAAATTTACAATGTATTGTATTGTAATTTGTATTTTCCATCCTACCTTACTTAAAGCGACTTATCGATGGTTTTCCTGTGGATCTACTCCCTTCTTTACATGGTTTCCATTCTTTGCACATCACAAACTTTATCCAGTAAAATAAAATGTTTGAAAACTTTACTAACCACTGAAAAACATAAAACAAAATGATAATAAAACGTCTAATCCATATGTGACAATCCAATATTTCTTTAACTATAGCAAGAAACTCTATTATTTTCAATAATTTGCATATATTATACAAGGACAATCAAGTGTCTAATACACAATTAGAAAATATATTTGACACGATTACTCAACTTGACAAGAAAAAAGAAGAAGAACGAACCCCTTTGAAGGATTGAACAAAAGATTTTTATAGCTTTGCCATTGGCATGTTATAAAGGGTAGAACGAGCTGTGTAGACCAACTTTCCCGTCTTTTGAAGTCTAAACGCTACACCAACTACACTCAAACTTCTTCCACTCCTTAAAACAGAAGCATCTATTACAACCTCTGCCTGCAATAACAAATTTTTATGCCCAACTCAGAAAATAGAACACGATAAACATGAAGTTCTTTTTGGAGGAGTTGCTCATCTATCTTATAAAGATTGTGAGATCACTTGAATTTTCTAATATAGGATCCTCAACAAATAGCACATCTTACTGAAGGATTAATCGGGTTAGAACGATAATTGAATAGGATGTACGTTATAAAGCTGAGATAAATCATCATAAGTAAGCAACTTGAACACTCGATACTACATTCAAATCTGTATGACTCTAAATACCAAATTTCACATTGTATTGTATTGTATTTGTACCCAACCACCCACCTAAAGCAATTGATGGTATTTCGTGTGTGCTCGTGGCCGGATCTTAAACAACTGCTCACCTTTTCCTGAATGCTAATACCATTCATTGAACAACAAAATGGCATCAAAAGACGATCTTTCATATCCTCCATAAGTTGATCTTTACTAAAGTCTGAATCGAACACTTGATGCAATGGATGACGTATGAGTGGCTTGGTCTGGTCATACCACCTACTCGTATTTAAAACGTGAAAATCTTCAATTTTCCATAATTTACAGTCATTACTGTTATAAGATAACACCCTATTCTCATGGTACCAGACTACTCTGTATCCTAGAACACCCAACCTAACTCAGTCCCATTTGTGGTTCTGGTTCTGGTTCTGATGTAGAATGTGGTGGTAATATAATACTGATGCTACACCAAGAAGATTGTCAACTTTAATTCTTAATCTCTCAAGTAGAAAACTCAGGACTTGGATGAGGTTACTTATACGTAATCTTCCTAATAAGGAAAAGGAATGGTACTTTTCCATAAACTTTAAGGGCGACGTTGTTGGAAGTGAGCTAAAGTGAGCAAAGCCATGAAAATAACTCATAAAAAGCATACTTGATCCCCTCCCCAATTTATAAAACATTTCCACTGATAGATTCATGCAACCCTCCAGCCCATGTATGGTTAAGTACGCAAAAGTTTGAGAATGCGGGCCCTTGAAAACAATCTCAGGACTCTAACGTCTGAGAAATCTAAACATTGAGTTTCTATTGTAAGCTTCCCAGCTTTCAAAACCGAAAAAAACCATGAAAATCAGCTGAACTAACCAATTTGGTTCTTTAAATTTGAGCGGCATACTTGATCCATTCCCATGTTGTTGGTTCTACTAGTTCGTTTCAGTTTTGGTTGGTTTTGTTGGCTTCTTTCAGCTTGACTCAGTTTTGATCAATTCGGCAGTCAGTTTCATCAACTTCACTAACCTACTCGCACCCCCAGGCTCCAACTTATAATTAAAAGGAAGCACGGCCGTAACTTAAATTATACTCACATTTCCTGGAGCGCCAGAGAGATAAGAAATGCTCAGTTCCCCAATAAATAATTCCTTATCCTCACCCACAACAGTTTTGGCACAAGCAATTGATAAGAACTCAGCAGCCGCAGCAACAAATCCTCCATGCAAAAAGCCATAAATGTTCTGAAATTTCACAACAGATATCTTTGTTTAATGTGAATGTAAACAAAATTGATGTTCTGTTTTAGATGGATCCAAACGACTGAAAAATGATAGATGCAGATGATAAGAATTTGAAAAACCATATTTTCTCCGCAATCAAACAGACCACTATGATGATGAATACTTGATTTTCAGGTTTGCATAGATACTGTTTCGATTCAAATCTGTAGCCTCAATTTCTCGGCAAGCAAACAGATAACTATAATGACGAATAACGAATACAAGTTTCCTAATTATATCATTTTGATTCAAATCAGAAACCACATTTTCTCGGCAAACAAATATGTCTTTATAATGATGAATAGTGAATTTTTCAAGTTCTTATAGATATCGTTTCGATTCAAAAATCAAACATCACATTTTCTCCGCTAAAAAATAGGTCACTATACCGATGAATAGATAATTTTCAAGCTCCATTAGATATTTTTTCGATTCAAATGATAAAACAAATCTGGAAGGGAAATTAAGAAATTACCGATACAGCAGGTTTGACGGAGAGGAGGTAGGTGAGACGGCCTCGTTCGAGGCGGAGCTGCCGGAGATGGCCGCGACTGATGTCGGAATAGAAGCTCTTGGTGTTGCAATCGTCCGGAATTTGGCCGGAGCCGGTCAATCCATTGAGCATTTCTATAGTTCCGCGTAAATCCTCTTGAGACATATCCTTTATCTGTATCGTAGGCGACTCTAAGATTAACGAAGGAGTTTCTGAATAAGAAGGTTTCGCCATTGTCGTCCCTCTCAACTTCCTATCTACTTTGCCACACGATTTCCGTACACAATTTTAATTGGGAAAAATAGCATTTTAATCCTCTAAGTCAAATGCTACGTTTTCTCTTTCTTACTGATTTTCCTTTGGTTACCCTTATCTATAGTTTCGTTGTTATTTGCTTCAAGAATTATACTTCTAACTTTGATTTTTTTCTCCAGTTTAAATTCAATTGTATTGCTAAAAAATAAAATTACACTTTCTTTTTTAGCTATGCTTTGACTTTGAACAAATATTTTAAATTAATTAATTATAAGTTAACATCAATTTCCTTGTTCAACCCTGCAAATGTTATTTACTTATCTATAAGTTATATTGCCTTCCATCTTGTTCTCACGAATGATGAGCTTTCTAATCTATTGATTGAGTCGTCTTTTTTATGAGGTATGAACTGTCGTATTTTCTATAAAGGGGATTCAAAGCACAAATACCAACAACATATAACGTATCTTCTACCAAGGCCATTAGAATGGACGTATCAGCTGAAAATGGGTATGATGAACAATTGTCTGCGTTCAAGGATATGGTCGGACTCCCTCTTTATGGTATTGGAACTTAAAAACTAAGAAGGACTAAACTCAATATTTAGTTGTAAAAATATAACATTTTACAACTTAAAAGTTAATTTGAAACTAAATTTAAAATTTATAGAAATAAGACTCAAAATTCAGAGGTTAAATATAATATTTTGAAACCTAATAATAAAATATATACTTTTATAGAGCGCATTATGAAATCAGTAAATTTAAAATATGTTTGGTAACAATTTGATTTTTGGTTATTAAAAATTAAACTTAAGCATATAAACATCTATTCCACCTTAATTTTTTTTTTTTTTTATGGTATATACATCCTACCGATATCAATTGAATAAATCACGAGACACTCATGAATTTAAAAAACATGTTTAATAAGTTAAAAGACGTATTAGATACTTAAACTACATTTTTATGAGACAACATAAAAAGTTTAAAGTTACTATTATATCCTTTTAAATTTTAAAGACTCAATCGACATCGACTTGAAAATTTAAGAATCCATTAAGTTTTATTATTATTATTTATTTATTTATAAATGTCCTAATAAAATTGAAAGTTGAGACTAAATTTGTAATTTACCATATTTAATGTAAAATACTCAATATTTTATTTATTGGGCCAAGCCCATACATACATATGAAGAGAGATGCAATGGGCCCAAAACAAAAGGCCCATACAAAAACTCAACTGATTTCTAGGGTTCGCTCGCAGAATCCTATAAATAACGCTTTAAACCGTGAGAAGCCTTCATCTTTTCTTTCGTCCTTTCCGTTCATCTTGCCTTTATTCTCATCGTCGATACACCGCCGCCGGTGATCGGATTATTCATAGCCGTCTTAGTTTCATTGTTTAATTGTTGCGGGACAAAGAATGATGCAGGGGATGAGGAAATTAACTGCAACAAAATGATCGAAGTATTTCGTGATTACTTTTGTATTTAAGTCTCTGATGCTTTTCACTTTGTCCCGCAAGTTTTACAAATGCATTTTCGCTTGTTTTTCTTTCGATTTTCATTGTCTTCTATTAAGTTTAGTCCGTGATTTTCATAGATCTTCTTTTAGTTTGGTTGAGATATGATGAGCATCAAATTGGTCCGTGTTTCTGAATTAACCGTGACTGAATTTCCATATTAGCACACTCTGATCTCTCCAATCTTAATGATTCTGTAATGCTTTTAAAATTTAGGTTCGAGGTTTCCGATTTGTTTCCGTTCACCGTTTCTCTCATCGTTGAAATTTTGTAATTGTAATTTAAGTTTGACTTTTCTAGCGATAGTCTTCGTTTGAAGTTTTAAGTTCCATTTTTAGGTTGGAAAACTCTACGGGTAATTTTTTGGGTGATCTTTTGAAGTAAATTATTATTTTCCTGTCTTTAATGATTTGAAATTAACAATTATCTCACCATAATGAAAATTGATTTGAATAGTTTCAAGCCCTTCTAAATATTTTATCAAACGAAGTCTGAATGGGGTTTTGAATTGATTTGATTTGATTTCTATACTATTTTATGCAATTGAGCTAGTAGGCTCTTCTCTTTCCCTTTTTTTCCCTTTTCCTTTTTGAAGGAAAAGGTGAGTTTCTATTAGGTAAGGTTGAACATGCATTTGCTAATGGATACAGAGTGTAAGGCAAAGGCTTTCAAAGTTTGTAAGATATGCGCAAAAAACAGATCAGAACATATATCTTCATCTTTATCTAAACAAATCAAGAACATTTATCTAAAATTATAAATTAACCACATTGTTGAAACAACAAAACGATTGATTGTGTGATGACAATCGCACAATAAACCCAGAAATTCGAGTTATACATGAAACCTTTTTGTTTGTAAATGTGTAATGTTCCCTAAGAGCTAGGAAATGAAGACTTGTCCGATGGTAATGCAATGATAAGAAATATGTTCACTTTGAACAATTGTAATCTAGATCGTGTACAAAAAGTTTACTGAAATTTCAATGAGTCAAATATATTTTATTTAGGTTAACTTGAAGGGGTGTTTGGATTATATTTTAAGTATTTAATTTAAGAAATAAACCATTTTAAACTGAATATAAATATTTGATAATCTTTTAACATAAATTTTGAAAGATATTAGTATTATTATTATTTTAAACACTTTTTTTTAATCAAAATGTTTGAATAAAAATAAAAATTATAAAACATTTAGGCAACTTTTCAATTATGAGTTTAGTTCAATTAATCAATTTGAACTATTGAGTACGACTTTTTGATGTAGGACAATTAATGAGATTTGACTTACTAAAATTCCTAACCATCAAAGTCAAATTTAAAAACAATCCGAAGGACATCGATTGAATTAAAACTTCCATTTAGCTGTAGCTGATTTGCTGTATGCTTGTTTGAAAAATTTCTTACTCTTAGCTGGTGGAGGAGCTGAATCAACGTGGAATTACACTTTTTTTTTTTTATTTACCATTTCTGTACCTTTTGGAAAGGGTCTCTAATAGAATAGAATCAAAGCGTTTTGCTTATAGTGAGGTATTTACTGATGTGATCAAATTAGGGTTAGCAAGGTGTAAAATAGCAGTTTAGTTTTAGAGTCAATGTAGCTTAATAATAATTGGTAAATGTTTCTTTTTTTTAATCGTGCATTCAATTAATTTTAATCAAATAAGTCGGATCTTGTTCAGACTGATAAATAGAGCTGAGTTTATAGCTAGTAGAAAACTGAAATAACTAGTGATAGTAGGCATGACGAGGCTAAATGAAATACGTTATTTTTATCCAAAGTGACGCAGATGGATTTGACTTTTTTTCCTTTCGATTCTTTGTTAATTATATATAGTTTTGTCTCAGTTTAATATATGATGGTTGAAATGGTGCTTAGAGATTAACTTAGTGCATGTGGCATTTTAACATTAAAAATATTTGATGATTGACTATTTTACGGATCATTTATTGCAGATGTTTTGATATTATATATAAATGTGGTTTTGTCATTTAAAATAGTTTATTAGTTTTTATCATAAATTGAGATTTAAGTGTTAATTTGAATTTAATATATTAAAATAATCAAATAAATCTTTTTATGTATTAATATTTTACTTATTTTGAAAACAAAAATTTAAATAAATGAATAGTCCCAACCAACTAAACCCGAACCCCACTAACTTTTAACCAACAAAGAGTTCAAATTTATAATATCAATTTATTTAAAAAAACTAATTTATAATATGAGCTATATTAGTTAAAAGGAAATTCCAAACAGCTCATAGAAACAACTCAACATGGAACGACGTCGCGTGAAGGCCATAATATACAAAATTGTAATCTCCGGCTCCAACGACCATTGGCCGATCTCTCCTTTTGTCTCTCCTCGCTGCATTTTCTCTCTCCTCTCCCTCGATTCCTTGCACTGCCTCCTCTGTTTCCGCCTTTGATCCTTCTCTCCATTTCATCAGAAATCCAATCTCTCACACTAACCCAGCCTCCAAATCCCTATATTTCCATCTCTCTCGATTCCAAGAAAACTTCGATTTCATTCTATATTTTCGATTTTAATCCGTCGCTGATCCTCAAGCTTTTACCGCCTTGCCGGTACTTCTCTTTCTCTCTCTTACTTAATGGTTTGTATGTATATGAAATCTGTGTTATATTCAATGTGCATTTGGCCGGAATTAAGAAATACCGTGTAGGAAGGAGAACGTAATTGATGTTTAGAAGAATGCACATGGTTGAGGAATGTTTGTAATATTTGGAATATCCTCGGATTGGAGAACTGTAAACGGAGCTATCTGTTTTCAACTCGATGTATTGTTTGAATTGTAGGAAATTAAAGCTTTATTATTACGATACCTCCTAATTGTGAATACGAATCGTAGTTTTTATTTGACAAGGGTTGGTCTTGAATCGAAATAGCATGAGTGGAAGTTAATTTTGTCTTTGTTTGATTTGTTAATTTTTTAAGGTGCTTTTTTTCTTCTCTGTAATTGTATGTAACGTGTGGTTAGTCCCTGTGGTTGAAACCTAGAACATTCTAATTGAGACGCAGGTCCCTCGATAAATTTCGAAAGGGGACTACGACGATGGTCATATTTTCTATTCATATATGAGAACTGGATGGATAGGAAGCAGCATATTGCAATTTTTACCACAGCCAGTCTTCCATGGATGACTGGAACTGCAGTAAACCCTCTATTTCGTGCTGCCTATCTTTCGATCGGTGGGGATAGAAAAATCACACTGGTGGTTCCTTGGTTGTCTTTAAGGGATCAGGAACTTGTATATCCTAGCAACACAACCTTCATCTTACCCTCACAGCAGGAGAAATACATTCGGCAATGGCTAGAAGAAAGGACAGGATCAAAATTCGATTTCGCCCTCCAATTTTATCCTGGGAAGGTAACTGTGGCATGATTTAATTACAATCCTTGTCTTTGATATGATGCTTGCTTTTTATATGTATTTGTGTGTGTTGCCTGAGGGCCAAATAATTTTGATTTTTCCATTTCTGGTTTGACATCATTTTTTTTGTTCTTGTACCCATAAGCCGACTCAATATTTCTACTTTAACTTTATATTGAAATCTGTGCTTTTGCTAATTGTTTTATCTGAAGGTGCAGTGTGGTTATGGTCCGAATGTTTTCCATTGCTTGTGTTTCTTTTAGGGGCTATTTGGGGGAAATAGAATTGAGTTGAAAACTGTTGGAGCGGAATGACTTTTGTATTATAAATTGGGCCCAAAACGCTCAATCCAAACATTTATTTTGCATTACATTATATTACAAGTCTTCCTATTACAGTTCCCCAAACACCCTTTAGTTTTTATTTTTGCTCTCCTTGTTTTTAAACTTAACGAAAATCTAACCCATTCTTTATCCTGTCCCTTTTACTGTACTTATGCCAACTCAAGTTTCACTTAATTCTGTAGTTTGCCGTGGATAAAAGGAGCATTCTCCCTGTTGGTGATATTTCAGAAATTATTCCCGATGATGAATCAGATATTGCTATCCTTGAGGAGCCTGAGCATCTAACATGGTATCATCATGGAAGGAGATGGAAAAATAAATTTCAATTGGTCGTAGGAATTATCCATACCAACTACTTGGAATATGTTAAACGGGAGAAGAATGGGGCAGTTGAAGCTTTTCTTCTTGAATATATAAATAGATGGGTTGTTCATATCTATTGCCACAAGGTACTTGTGCTTATATTACTACAATTTGTTCATTGTGATCATTTTTCCAGTCTTACTCCAGTTCCTCATTTTTGCCTAAATAATTAATTTATTTTCATAATGATAAGTGGATGGCTTATTCGTCAATTCTTGTATAAGTTTTCAGGTGATTAGGTTATCTGCTGCCACCCAGGATTATCCAAAGTCCATTATCTGCAATGTTCATGGAGTCAATCCCAAATTCCTTGAGATAGGTAAGAAGAAGATGGAACAGCAACAAAATGGGGGGCAAGTTTTTGACAAAGGTGCCTATTATATTGGAAAAATGATATGGAGCAAGGGGTATAGGGAGCTGCTTAACCTTCTTAGCAATTACCAAAAGGATTTTGCTGGGCTTGATGTTGATTTATTTGGAAATGGAGAGGATGCCGACGAAGTCCAGAAAGCTACTCAAGACTTGGAATTATCTGTTAGAGTTCATCCTGGTCGTGATCACACTGATCCTATCTTCCACGAGTATGAACCTCTTCTAGCTTATGAATTTAGTATTTCCATCTACTCTAGGATAAAGGAACAAATCTTGTTCAATCATTATTCATTAGCAATTAGAGTCAATGTCACTGATGGTATCATTTATTACTTTCGATATTCCATGGTTGATTTGAGTTTGAAATCGTGATGATCCCTCTAGCTATGTGAAGTAATCACTTCATTCAACTTCCTAAATCTTTAAGTTCTAACAGTTATGGGTAGCAGATTACCCGGAACTAGAACCGTAAAATGGCTTGAAAGAAAGTTGAAGCTGAGTTTTTTCTGTCTGTTAGTTTAAATAGCGTCCACTGGCTGATTTTAAGCTTTTTCCTATTTCTTTTTTAGCTATAAAGTCTTTCTGAATCCAAGCACCACAGACGTTGTTTGCACTACCACGGCTGAAGCATTAGCAATGGGCAAATTCGTTGTATGTGCTGATCATCCCTCCAACGAGTTCTTCAGGAAATTCCCAAACTGCATTCTCTATGACAACAGTGAGGGCTTTGTTAAGGCAGTTTTCAAAGCGCTGACTGAAGAGCCGGAGCAGCTTACAGATGCACAAAGACACGAGCTCTCATGGGAGGCTGCAACAGAACGTTTCTTAAGCGCTGCTGAACTCGACCAGCCACTTGCAAGGAAACCCCAAAGATCTCGTTCAAAGAAGTTTCTATCTCTATCATTGCAGCTTGGTAGAAAATTTGATGATGCATCTGCATATATACATCACATGACTCTTGGATTTGAGGGGCCTCGAAGAGTTTTCGGTGCCATCCCCGGGAGCCTGCATCCAGATGAACAACAATGCAAAGAGCTTGGATTAGCTAGTCCTTCTAACAAAAAAGGTTCGAGAAAGTGATTAAAATGAATGCATAAGTTCTGATCCCCCCTTCAAAATCTTGCCAAGAATGTTAAAATTGAAAAGATTGTTGACATTTGCCTTCCTTGTTCTTACACGTTGTGTTATTGTTGAAGCTAAGATTTGTAGTTAGAGACATCAGGAATGATTGAAAGTGATTGTAGAAGTCANTTCTCTTAAAATTCAACTCAAACATCCTTCATAAAGGTTGTTAAGAATTGAGTTAAATTACTGACCTCAAAATTCCAGTCCTAAGTTCAATCTCCTCAGCTCGTTCTTCTCCAAACAGCAGACCACACTCTAATTGCGCGACAGCAAATGAAGCTTCTGTTTTAGCTTCAATTTTACCATGGAACCAGCCACCTCTCACGAAATTGCCCTAGATCTCTTCTTCTACCACCCTTCAACATGCATCTGAAAGATCACCTAATTTTGAGACTTGGAGAATGAGAGAAACCCATCAGCAATCTCATCCACTTCAAAAGTTAACCACCAATTTCCACTTTTCTTTTCTTTTTTTTTTTTTCATATTTTCCTTTTTTTTTCTTTCTTTTTTTTTTTTTTTTTTTTTTTTTTTTTTTGTACCTCATTCATTTATTTGTTTCTTTTTTTGGTTCATTAATGTATAATTTTTTCCCCCTTGATGCAGTATATGTCTGAGACTCTGATTTTGATTAATAGAATTATGGAAAAAAATTATTTCTCTGTCCGACCTTTTTGTTTCTTTAGTAATTTTTGTAAATATCATGAGTGTGTTTCAATATCAATTAGTCAAGTAGTTCTATAGAACTAGAAACTGCAAATGACATGCTTGGACTATATGTCTGTCTCCATGTCTGGAACTCCCAATTTATTCATTTTAAAGAAACTCTTCTTTTTTTTATCACAAGTTATAATATTACTTTTCTACCACAAATTATATTTCAAACTATTTGAGTAGAAATTACTTCGAATATGGTACACGAAGATCCAAACACTGTCACACCATTACACCATTTTAGATCATTACTACGTCCATTTCAAGTCTCATTTTTCATTCATAACTCTAATGGAATTCATTTTCACTTTGGATTAGTTTTGAAACATATATAAAATGTCAATCGCAATATTGTAACTTCTAAAAGAATATAGATAATTTTAAAATCAAGGGTAAAGCTCTAACTTTTTTTTTTAAGTGTATCATCTATGACAATGTATTCTACAAACTCAATTTTTATTTCCTATTTTTTTCTCCATGTGCTCTAGAAAGCCTCAACTTTGCCAAAATGGTCCCTCTCTTAGGTTGCTGGATCATCCTAGCGTTACTTATCTTTGAGCAAGATTGTAAGGTCTCTTCATTTTTTTTTTTTTTATATGAAATCTTCAACATTCTCCTCGATATAGTGTCTCAAACCCACCATTTTTGCTTTAGATCACAATTTTGGAATGAATACTCCGACGGACTTCATGAGCTTTGATATTATATTAGATGAATATAAAACTTCATCTCAAACTAAATTTAACAATAAGAAGAGTAACAGATCAATCTTATAAACATTATGAGGTTGAAATCATTAACATGCCCCTTCAAAATAGTTACTCATTGAATTCTCCAAAACCCACGATCATTATAAAATACATAAGCTTACTCTTTTTATTGTCAATTGATTTTGAGATGAGACTTTTATCTAATATGTTAAGATGGGTATTCGATCCAAATTGAGATCTGACCCAAGAATGATGAATCCAAAGAGACATCAGTTTGAGAGGTTAATATTGAGGATCTCACGTTGAAAAGATGAAAAGTCTTTGCTCCTCTCATTGCCAATTGATTTTGAGATGAAATCCCATGTTTATGCTCAGTTTCTAAATAAATGTGTTTTCAATAGTTTGTAGTTCGATCATAATCACTAATGTCTATTTTTTTTCCCTTTTTTGATGTATTAACTTCACGGCATAGCAGTCGATACAAATTTAGATGTCATTTTTTCTAACTTTTACTCCATGTAAAACTAAGCAACTTGTACCTATAGGAAATGTAGTCACAAATATGCAAAAGGAAACCATACAACAAGTCCCAAACATTGGAAAAAAACACCATTGGGTGCATACAATCTTATGAGTTAATGAGAAGGTCAAATTTCAACAAATCAAGTCTATCATTAGATGAAAGTACTTTTCTCAATTCATTGTTCTCCACAGCACCAACACTTGTCTTTTTTATATAACTTGTTTCAAAGGTGTTAATATTTTTAAGTCAATCCATTAGGAAAATTAATAAATAAATAAATAAGAATGAAAAATATTATAATGAATCCAAATCAAGCAATTAGATAAGATCTAATCATAACCATTCACTCAAGACACACCCATATTTGGGATGTCCAACTGTACAAGCCTTTGATTTATTCTCACACACATTGAAAATTTTAAAATAAAAAAAAAAAAAAACAAAAAGAAATAGACCCATCTTTCACATGGTGCTCAAAAAATGGCATATCATATTCAACTAACATAACTGCCAACCAATCAAATTACAGAAACAGTTGGTTAATTTTCCATAATCTCTCCACTTCAAGAAAGATGATTAATTTAGAAATGGTCAAAGAAACCACCTTGTTTCCCTCAAAAAACATAGGACAATGTCCGAAATTGGAGCATCTCCAACAAGTAAATTTGAGGTTTCTTCCCCATTTTGGATAGAAAAAAACACTTAATTCCAACATAATCTGATGTATTTAAATTTAGTTTTTTTTGTAAACACAAATACGAAGTCTTCCCATTCTCTTTTTCTATTCCATTACAACTTGTAATTTCCTTTTCATAATCTTGTCTGAGATCTGATCCTCAGACAACTTCATAAACATTCTATTTGTTTGTTTGTTGTTCTTTTGTAATTGTCCCCCCTTTTCGCAGTTTCTCGGAAAGCTACCGTTTTCGGTTCGAGTTCGTTGTGGTAAAAACACAGGAGGAATAAAGATGTCATTCACAGGAACATTGGATAAATGCAAGGCTTGTGATAAGACTGTTTATGTGGTTGAGTTGCTTTCCCTTGAAGGGAATCCTTACCATAAGTCCTGCTTCAAATGTAGCCACTGCAAGGGCACCCTTTCGGTACGATCTTCTTTTTCGTTCGTTTGATCGTTCATTCACATAATGTCGTTTGTTATAATATCGATATTTGACTCGAGTCGATCGTTATGACAGATGAGTAGCTACTCATGGATGGATGGTGTCCTGTATTGCAAGACTCATTTTGAGCAACTCTTCAAGGAATCTGGAAATTTCAGCAAGAATTTTCAAACTTGTAATATTATTATACTTCTTTTCCATCTCTTAATCACCATTTTTTCCTATCTTCCTAACATTCTCTCATTTTCATTACATTGAAATGGCAACAGCCAAGCCTTCTGAGAAGCAAAATGATCTGGTATGCTCTTCATTCTTTTCTTTTTCCATGCCCTCAAAAGTATTAAACAATTCGCGAGGACTCCAGTAGTACTCATTCGATAGTCAAGAATCATTATTTCTAAAATCACTCCTAAACATATCATAAAGCATAACAGATCTTTCCTTTGTATAGTTTACATATCAGGTCTCGTTTTATATAAATATTCTCGAATTCAATTCCTATAATTATTACGTATTGCTTCGTAACTTTCAAAATGTGTAGCAGTCAAGGGCTCCCAGCAAACTGTCCTCCATGTTCTCTGGAACTCAAGACAAATGTGCGGTCTGCTCGAAAACGGTTTATCCGTTGGAGAAGGTCTATAGTTCTTCATTTTTTAAAGAAATTATATAAGTAGAATGTGACTAGATTTGTTGGCTAATTAAAAGTATGATCTAAATTTGATAAAAAAAGGTGACTCTTGAGGGGGAATGTTACCATAAGAATTGCTTTAGATGTGCTCATGGTGGATGCCATTTGACACACTCTTCTTATGCTGCTCTTGATGGAGTCTTGTACTGCAAGCATCATTTTGCTCAGCTCTTCATGATCAAAGGAAACTACAACCATGTCCTTGAAGCTGCTGCAAACAAGAAAGCTACCACGCCGCCTCCGGAACCAGCGGAGGAAGAAGAGGCCGAGGCCGAAGCTCAGCCGCAGGCCGAGGAAGCGGCCGTAGAGCAAACTTAAGATGGGCTTCATTCTGCTTCCATCCACCATAAATTTGAGAATCCTTGGCTTTCTTGATTCTTTTTTCTTCACATTAATTTTTTGCTTTCAAGTTCATTTGTAACAAGTTTCCATTACCATTTTGTGTTTGTTTTAAGGCAATTCAAAACATTATTTATATGCCATCAGAGCATAGAAAACAATGTACCATAGTTTCTGTCAGTGAGAGGAGAAGCTAAAATAAAGCACATAGACTGCTATGATCATTTCTAATCACTAAAGACAATTTCCCCTTTTTGTCCAAAATCTCTCTCTCTCTCTCTCTCTTGTGTGTGTATATATAATATATATATTTTATATATTTAATCTTTTCTTTCTTGAATTTCATAGTTTAGGATAATCTATCTTGAGCACAAACACATGAAGGTTTATGTTCATGTGCTCAAATCCTCCGATACACCTTGTCTCTGTTAAATTTGTTTATAAGATACCTTACAGTGGAAGGTTTTGTCTCGAAACTATTTGTCATTTTGAATTAAGAATATGAGAAAAATACCTTATTCTTTTAAAATTAAAAATTCACTTATTAAGCTAAATATAGGATTATTATAAGTATAAAAAAATATCAAATTATTTAAAAATATAGCAAAATTTTACTTTTTTAATTTTACTATATTTGTAATTATTTTTTACTTTTTTTTATTTAATCCAGATTTTTATTTTCAATTTAGTCCCTTGTTATTGACATTAGCTAGTGATAAAAATACATAATATATGCTCGTTTAAGAAAGTTCATCCGGGAAAAAAGTAAATTATAAAACTTGAAAATTTCAAACAATAAGCACTACACTTAAAAAAAGCATACATATATTTATTTGTTCGGTTATAAACTTGTGTTTTTCCTACCAAGAATTCAAATACCTAATTAAGAAAAATAAAAATGCGATAAAGATGTAAATATATATATATATGTAATTTTCAAAATCCAAATAATTATAAAATAGATACAAACAATTAAAGTCTAAAATATTAGAAAATTTTAGGTTAAGTTATAAGAAATACTCTTTAAGGTTTATTATTTGTTTAGAAAATGCTTATAAACTTTCAAAGTAGTAATATTATCCAATTTTTTGAAATTGTAGATAGAAATTAACAAATAAAAGAATGTAATAATAACATACGAAAATTTGGATCATTGCATCATTTTAGGTTATTGTAACATAGTTTTCGATTTTTATTTTGTCTTCAAATTTTTATTCTAAAGTTTATTGGTAATATTGAAAATTTTGCAAGTATAAAGGTCTTTTTGAAATAAATGGCAAAATTGAAGGGTAATTATGATAATTTAGCCAAAATTTTAAAGGAAACAAGGGTGGGATATGGAATTTTCGTTGCTTCAGAAGCGTGCAGTGCCGGCGTTTGACTCGCCGATTCCAACTACGGCTGCCCGTCCCGCCGGAACTCGTTCTTCCACCTTACGTGCTCTTTGATCGTGTGAAAATGGCCGCCGAGGCTCAAGACGAAGGCCATAGATTCTTCGTTGCAGTTCATGTTGGCGCGGGATTTCACGCTCCTTCCAACGAGAAAGCCCTCAGATCAGCCATGAAACGCGCTTGTTTAGCTGCCGCTGTTGTTCTCCGAAAGGTCTGTTTCACACTCGTTCTTCACAAAGACAGACGCATTTTCAATTTTCACTCGATGGGAATTGAAACTATAACTACCGAATATGTAGTTTTTCTCATTCCATTTCAATGTGTTGAGCGAAGCAGATTCGTTGTTCGACATGTTCATAGATAAATATTTATTTTTAGTGTGTTGTTGCAGTGTATAGAGCTCTGGAGAAGTTCACGAGGATGATAGCCATTTACTGTTCTTATTTTCGAGTAGTTTCTATTTGGAGTTCGTCAATATCTTGTTCGTTATAGCCTTATAAAATCCTTCTGGTATTGTTGTCTTGTTTCAGGGCTCAGGCGGCTGTTTAGACGCTGTTTCCGCTGCTATACAAGTTCTAGAGGTAGTTTTCCCTTTCAACTATCTGCTTTAGTTATTTCCTTTTAGTGTTCTGGTGTAATTTTACCAGTGGAAATTTATGGTTTGCAACATAAAAATAGCTATCAATAGCTGAATCACTGAATTCAGATTATTAAGAAAAAGTGTTAATACTAGTCTTTCTGGGATCGTGTCTTTTGGTGGTACGGCTTTCATATATTTTGTAGGTGTTGGTTCCCTAATCGTTTTCTCTAACGCGGATACCTGTTTCAATTAAAAAAACATGGGTACCCGTTGTTCACTGGAACCTTAACTTTTTTGCTGGATAACATGTCTATGAATCCTGAATTTACATAGAAAATCTATTGTAGGATGATCCAGCGACAAATGCTGGACGGGGCTCCAATTTGACCGAAGATGGCCAAGTAGAATGTGATGCTAGTATTATGGATGGTGATACAGGTGCTTTTGGAGCTGTTGGTGCAGTGCCAGGTTTATCATTCTCTAATGATGAAACTATTTGTTATCTCTTATCAACATTGGCTTCTGGGTCATTTTGATATCCGGATATCATATGTAACTGCATCTAATAGTAATGTACTTGTTCTGTTAATTTAATTGATACCTATCATATATGTTCTAGACCAGGTGTCCGAAATGCTATCCAAATTGCTGCTTTACTGGCAAAGGAACAAATACTGGGACCGTCTCTGCTGGGCCTTATACCTCCGATGTAATTATTATTGTGAGATTGCATTGCTTCATTTTCTTTTCTTCCAATGGTGCATTTTTCCTATTACAGGGTATTGTTTGTCTTGTGATAGACCTCAGTTGGTCGGTGTCACATAATTACAGAGAAAATTAGCAAGGAAACACCAAAATAGTCGAAACACAATAGTCTCAGCACTTCTAGAGGCCGAGTACTCTCTTTCCTAGAGCAGGGTCTAGGCAAAAAGGTCTTACTAACTGAATACCCATACAGATACAACCCACATACGTAATACCTACATGACCTATTATTGTGTCACCCTATTACAAAATCAGGTCCACACTCAAAACACACATCCATTATGTATAGACTCCAACTAACTAGTCGTTGCCTTGTCCCTTCCTTTGCAACCCGCCTCCCTCTATGTAAAAACATTGGGGCCTTCCGTTCTCATGATCATGCTAGATGGTTTCATGTCTAACATTGTCAGATGATGCCCTTGCATCGATATTTTAAAATTATTTCTGCTTTGATTATTCTTCCAAATTTGAACTTCAACAATTGTGGAAAACTATGCACTGTTTTGTCTATACCAAGATTTGATGTAGTATAGCTCTTGAAAGGTTGATTGCAGAGTATGTAGCAACAGCAGTCAGCAACTAGTATTCTGCTTCACTTTGAATTTCTAATTTCTATAATCCAATCACCAGGAAGGTTTTGCTTGTGCAGCTTCCTAGTTGGTGAGGGTGCTCGTACATGGGCAACGTCCAAAGGCATTTGTTTGCCAGAAACTATTGCAGAGGCTAATGAGGTTGTATGAGTTACTCATGCATATCTTATGTGATTTATCTAAGCATTCTATTGGAACTCTTTAATTATTAACTCATCAATGTCTTACATTGTTGTGTGAGTCATCTGATCTTTTGCCTACACATGTAGTGGTTGGTGACAGAAAGGGCAAAAGTTCAATGGAAAAGATACAAGTCAATGGTTGAACGTGCAAAAAAAGAGAAAGGAACTTCTACTGTCACGCATTCTTGTAGTCCTCAAGATAATGCAAGAATATCAGGTTTGGTCATCTATTTTTTATGTGATGGTATAATAAGTTTATCCTATTTTATCCATCTCTTCTCACCTACTCCTAGTACTAACTTTTTTGGTTTTGATTGTGTAGAAGTCCAATCACACAATCCACTGGAAGGCACTTCATGCCAGTCATCAATGCTAAGCGATGAAGAAAAGGATTGTACCATGGACACGGTTGGTGTTATATGTGTTGACAGTGAAGGACATGTCGCATCTGGGGCCTCAAGTGGTGGTATTGCAATGAAGGTGGATGATGCCTTGCCCTTATGAGGTAGAAACATATTTTCTTGATTACATAAGAAGGATTTTAACATATTTTAACTTTTAGGTCAGTGGACGTGTGGGATTAGCATCAATGTACGGTTCAGGTTGTTGGGCTTCCTCAAAAGGTCCGTTTGGGGCTCCCTTCATGGTCGGGGGTTGTGTTTCTGGTGGAGGCGAGTATCTCATGAAAGGATTTGCAGCTAGGGAATGCTGTGTATCATTATCACTGTATGTTTGTCCACTTCTCAGGATTAAGTTTCCAATTTATGTCAAGTTCTAGTGGAGTTTCGGTGCTAATGAACATTCATTAGACAATCAAGTTTGCTCCCTGACAACATTATTTGATGAGATAAATATATGGTTGATTAGATAATGTCCATCTGAAAAATTTTCTATCCGTTGCCTTTTATTCTTCATTAGGGTCTTACTGTTTGCACATGAAAGAATATGTGCTTGCTAGTTAACCTTGTAAACTCTGTTGTTTTCGTTTGACATTGTTATATATGCTCTACTCAGATCACAAGCAGGTCCTGCCTCTGCTTGCACGAAAGTTCTACGCAATTTTGTTCAAGAAAGCAGTCAACATAATACTGATAAGAGTGCTGGGATTTTACTTGTCCAGGCCGATGCTCCTAAATTGGTGACCTACTGATTGAACACTTTTTGTTAATTCATTTATCAATAATTATGTATCTAAGTATCGTTGCCACAGGCCCCAGGAAATCCACAGAAGTTGAAAGCTGTGGAGATTGCTGCTGCTTATTCTTCCCTTTCGTTTGGAATGGGTTACTTTGCAAGCTCTATGGATCGACCAAAGGTATTTATTTAGAATTGTCTGATTCTGTGATCATGTTATCTTGTTTAAAAACCAAGAAGAATGCTGAAGATGTTTCCAAGTTGGTTTTAAGGTTTATAAAAATCCAAATGTGGAATGGGAAGGTCCAAGTCCTCAAGGCAAGGGATTATATGCAATAATGCACATTAGGTCAAGCTCATAAAGTTACAAAATCCATGCCCTGGAATGATAGAGAAGTTCTAGTGACAGAGAGAAAAAAGGGTAGAAGCAGATAACATTTTAGAGAGAAAACTTAGTGAGAGATGTGTTAGAGAAAGGTAAGTTGGAAACAAAATTAGAGAAAGAAAGGCTACTAAGTGAGGTATATATAAAAGTATCAAATAAGTAAAAGTTAGGTTTTGAAAGACAAGACACACTTCAAAACCCTTTTTTCTAAACCATACTTTAAAGTTTGGGAAAATTACTTTTTTAATACCTAAGTTTTGAACGATATGTGTGTTTGGTCCCTAAGTTTTAAAAACGTACCATTGTAGTCCCTGAGTTTTTAACAATATGTTTAAGAGGTTTTTCAAATAATTTTTTATTATTATTTTAAATAATTATATGACATTTGAAATTAGAAGAATAATTTTAAAAAACCATCTCTCTAAAACTTTTTTTTCTAATTTTAAATATCATATAATTATTTTTAAAAAATAAAAATAAATACTTGAAGGACCTTTTAAACCTATTTTTAAAAACTCAGGGACTGAAAAGGTATATTTTGAAAATTCAGGAACCAAATAGACCTATTCTTATAAACTTGGGACTAACAACGTACATTTTTAAAACTCAAGGACCAAACTTATTATTCAAAACTTGGGGACTAAAAAGGTAATTTTCCTTAAAAGTTTTAAAATAGTTGCTAACAAAATGTAGGAATTAAAGAAATCATCACCATCTGTCTCGAAATTCCTAGCCACGTCTACTACCTTGTGGCCTTTGCAGTATTGAGATTATTCGTCTCAAAGCATGCATCTTTCTATATGAATATTTAAGAAACTTAAATGTGCGACATGGTATTGTAAGTGGCAGAGTGACCTTACTGCCACAACTCACGATCCACTAAGATCCAATCTCTCTTCGCTCTTATTTCTCCACCTCCCTAAAAAAGAAAAAAATAGAAATAAAAATTTTAAAAGTAAAACGATCACAAATTTTTGGTTGATTACATTAGCCTTTATTTTCTTGTCTCAGGTGTCCATTTTGCGGAGTACAAAACAAAACAATAAGATGGGAATTGATCATTTTGAAGCACGTATAGATCTTTCAGACAATGGGAAGCTCCAATAATATGACATGCTACACTACTCTATGCCCAGAAGGAGATGCAAGAATTAAGCTATTGCTCTCACTCCATCAGGATCCAATTCCACAAAGAAAAAAGGTCACAATTGTAGAATTTTCATTCTGTTTTGTTTATTCTAGTAAAACAATTTGAGGTGGCATTCATTATCCATTGAAACATAACTAGAAAGTTAGGTTCAGATCAGATGCTATTCTAATAGGATTCTTAGATGCTGCAATGTCTACACATCAAATTTCAGGTTTTAGTTTCTAATTTATTGGGTGGATTATCGATACACCACAGTCAAAAGAAGTGAAATTTGGTACTATATTTTATTTTAGTTGGAGGAGTAAATAGCGATGGAGCATATCCTGAAGTGTTCTTTTCTCTCCTGTGAACGAACTTGCTGGTGAATTTCCTAGCTGTGTGAAACGGTTGCATAGACCATTAGTCACTTTGCTGTTATGTCATTTTTCATTAGTCAACGAACTGTCAAATTCAAGTCAATGATTATTTAGAAATGTCAAACCTTGGGATTAAATATACACTGTTTTTTTTTTTTTTTTTTTCTTTTTCTAATTTTATTATTATTATTATTATTATTATTTTTTACATTCGAGCATTTCTAATTAAAACAATTGTCTGGCTTAATAGTCATGTGTACGTGCCTTATGTTGGATACAATAACATGTTTTATTGTGTTCAGGTTCTTTGCACAGTTATTTTTCTCAAGTTTGTTTTACATTGTGGTTGGTGTGTTTCTTCTTTGACTCTTGTATTTGTGTTGGCTGTTTTTCGCTATAGTATATTACCCCTGCCAAAAAGGAAAAGAAAAAAAAAACGAAAAAGGAAGATTAGATAGTACTAGAACGAAAACGAACAACAAAACAAAAAGCTGAATGGGCTTTGATCGGGCCTGGCTGCAATTGAGTGGTTCCAGAGGTTGTCATGTGATGTGATGGTGGAAAGTTGATGAACCTTCTTACCAAAGAAGAGCTTAAACGTCAATTTTGAACGTTACTTATTGTGGATTTGGTTTAAGTATTAACTTAAAAAATACTTGCTTGGTTTAATATGGATAACTTTGTCAATTAGAGTTCATTCACTTCAATTTTAGTCAATTGGAAATCAGTTGGGTTGATTCAATCTTCAACTTTTCTTAAATAGTTTGAAATATGATTTTAGCTATACACCAACTTTAAATTTAAATTGACCCACTAAAAAATGTCTACTTTTTATTTTGAGTTTAGTTTAGTTTTCATTTGATCCTTGAATTTTTATTAATATTAATGCTCACTTTGATATGTACTTGACATTAACTAGTTAACTAACTAAAATAATTATGATATAAACTTTAATAGCAACAAAATATAAGCAAAAGCTAATTTAATTATAATTAATTATCTTTTAATAGACATCAACACCGAAGATACATGAGATTCAAAAAACAAAAAAATTAAATGGGTAAGCCTTGAAACAACCAAGTAAGGTTAAACTCGACATTTAAAGGTAGAAGTGTAAAAATTTTAAAGCATAAGCCTAGAAATTTAATGAAAATTTAGACCCATACAATAATAATAATACTGTTCATTACCTTTTCTGCCGAAATATGGTAGGACAATGAGAAATCAATAGCTGCAAAATTCATTTCCATCCAGCTGACCAAAAATTGAAATAGGCTGATAACTCACCTAATCAATGACAGTGTTTTGCTTTCTTTTTTTTACATACTTGGGAAGGAGAGAGAATCAAACCTCTAACTTCGAAGTTGATAGTATAAGGCATAGTGCTCATTTTGGCTCATTTCTAACTAGAGTTGACACAATGTAACTACACAATGTGTATTCCCATTTCCCCTGTGGTTATTCAGAATAGAAAAGACCCAACAAATACAAGGGTTGATGATAGTCAACACAAAACAATCTCCACAACTCATCCTTCCTAAAGAAAATAAGTTAAAATGTGACTTGCAAAAGATATGCGGTCACTCACATGGGGGTTATTTTACCGCTTAGTCCTTGCTAAAGGGAAGCTTTCCATAAAATCATGATAAACTTCCAAATTTCACTGGAAGTTATGTGTTCTTTTGGCTGCTGTAAGTGTGTTGGAGAGCAGCATCGCTATCGTCATCGGCCCAACTCCCCCAGGTACAGGAGTAATGGCTGAAGCAATTTTGCTGGCCTCCTCATAACAAACATCTCCTACTAGCCGATACCCACGAGGACTACTTGCATCCTGTCACACAATGATAACAGCAAGAGTGAAATATTGAATGTAGAAAGACCATTCCATTTATATGTACACAAACTCACTGCAAAGATCAAAGCTAAATAAATTAGTAGTGCAAGTACTAATTTTTTTAAGATAAGAAATGATATGACATTGATCAAGAGAAAAAAAGGACAACCTAGGGGTCGAGTAGAGAAAACTCCCCCAAAGAAACTATTTTGCTCACCTCTATTGAATTAATTCCAACATCGATAATAACTGCTCCGGGCTTTATCCAACTGCCCTTAACCATATTGGCTTTGCCAACTGCAGAGATGATGATATCAGCCTGTCTTGTTAACTCTTCAGGGTCTTTGGTCCTAGAATGAACAACGCTCACTGTTGCATCTTCTCCCTACTCGAAATGACAAATGTTATACGACCAAGTTGATAATCAATAGCATTGTAGATATTGCAGTCAATAAATGAAGTTGACAGAATGAGACACAGATGACAGATTAAAAATTAAAATCTCACTTGAAGCAAAAGAGCAGCTGGAGTTCCTACAATATTGCTTCGACCAATTACAACAGCTCTCTTCCCTTTGATACTAATGTTATATCTATGCAGCAATTCAATACACCCTTTTGGCGTACATGGAACAAACAATGGTTCTTCACCTCTCATTGCAAGACGACCGATGTTTAGTGGGTGAAATCCATCTACATCTTTTTCAATGCTAACAGCATGCAATATATTCTGTTCGTTCATATGCTGTCAAATCAACGAAAACATAAAGTCAATAAGCATGTAATCCTTGACCTTCAATTGCTAATGTATTAGGCATTGTGCCATGAGACTATTACAGCTATGTTTCTAGTTTTATATGAAACAAGGCAAAATCCAATTTCAAACTCTCTTCTACCTTCACATACAACTTAGGACAAGGAATGTGAGCAAAATGGACACAGAAAAAAAAAATGATCTGAAATTTTTTTTGATATCCCTGAGTGTCTAGGCTAGCTTATGTGCTCCTCGACTAATCTCACGAGATATCTCGCCTAAACCTACCACATTTGAATATTAAGGAAACTCGTAAGATATTAAATTATAGGTAGATAGCCACTATGGATTGAACCCATGACCTCTTAGCTATTGAGATTATGTCTCCTTTTTTACCACTAGGTCACCCCATTATGGTTAAAAAAAATTATTTGATTAAAAAAAAAGTAGTCTATGACCTGCCACTTGGAAGGCCGTGGATTCATGCCAGAGAAGCGGTCCCCTCTACTTTGCATCATCAAGTCGACGTTCATACAGGGGAATCATTCAATTTCGATCTTTGGAGATCCAGAAGAGCTGGTGCTGGACCCTATCCCAGTGCGAGAAATTCAGCACAATGAGAACTTGGAATTGGCAGGATTCCAGTTCGAGCAAGTGCAGGTCATTGATTTGGCAGAACCAGTCAAGGAATATTTAGCCCTGCCCGATTTTAGTGACAATGTCTTTGTCAGGGAAATGTTCCGATCAATGCGCCACCTCCCCGGATCAGGACTCGGCCGGCGTCACCAAGGAATCGTGGAGCCAATTCATGTCCAGGCAATTGAGCCACCTTTTGGGTTGGGGTATATACCTACACTAGTAAAGAAGAGAAAGTCTTTACTTAAAGCTACTAGAGCAACTGCTAGTATTTCATTTTCCAGATTCGGGAAGGAATACGAATGGTTTATGCTTTTTATTATACTGTTCACTTTGATGCTAGAAGAAGAGTTTGACTTTCTACCTCTACGGGGGTACACATTATCTTGCCTATTCTTTCCTGCCTTAAGGTGAGATAAGTAAGAGACTCTCTTGGGTAGAAAGGAAGCTTACTAGGGTAAAGGTTTTTCTTATCCTGTAGTAAGCAAATTGGCTAGGTCTTCGACCCGCTCGATGCAGGCTGTCAACCTTTAGGCTAAGTTACCCCTTATCTTATGTGTTCTTACTCCTGCTTTTCTTAGCCCGTAGTTAGGGAACTTTCTCTACGCTTCCCTATAAGTTAGAGTCTATTCTATGCGCGAGTGCTTACCGTTTATCGGAAGCATTGAACTCTCGTAAGATAAGAAGGTTTTTTAACTATACTAAAGGGTTTCAGGGTCCTTTGAGACTCATTCATTAGAACCAGTAGTTTCTAATGAATGAGTCTCAAGTTGAGTGGGACTTTTTGGGATCAAGCTTGCAGCCCTTGTTAAGCCCCGAAGAAGCGTTACATCGAGTGTCAATCAAGTGCTAAAATCTCTGAAAGCTTAGTTTAGTAAAGTGCTTTGACCTTATGCAAGCCATTAGAAGCTCCCAGCCAATTGCTCCTGTTATTGCAGTCTTAGTGCCTTCTTAGATATTTCAAACCTCTCCTGTTGCAGACTAAAGGTAAGCTCTCTGTAAGTGTAAGGCCAATCATACGCTCTTACTAGGCCTATCAACATAAGGTCTCCCAGAGAAGCGATATCTTTCTTTCTTCATGGTAAGCGCTATGGTTCACTCACTGAACACTAAACTGAGGAAAGAGGAGATTTCTTTCTAACAAGGCAAATAGCCTAAGGACGGGACTGCTTGGATCTGCAATTACCGGTTTTCCTAAGCTTGATGAATGCGCCGAAATCTCTTTTTGTGGCAAAGCGTTAGTCTTTCCTTTAGGAGTAGAAATGCCTTTTGACCAAGATGGCAGCTCAGGCCGGGTGTGGCCAGTCAGCTCCGATACCATACTTGGAAGACCCCTCACTCTTTCTATATTGGAATAACATGGTTGAGGCCCCTTGGCACCTAAGTCATAATGGGTGAGACCAAGGTAAAGGAAGTCTTCCTAGCTGGCTATAGCGGTTGACAAAGAAGGCAGGTTGAAGAGGTCCTATGGAAAGTGCTTCAAAGAAGGACTAGTAAGATCTTCCTGAATCCACCTTATGTCCGGATAAAGAATAGGACCGGCTGGGTAACTCACTCCCCCTTCCATAGTGATTCTTTCTGCTATCTCGTTTTGTTTTGACTCACAGTCTAGAATGATAACTAATAGGGAGTAGACTGACATAATTGAGAGGGATCATATAGTCAAATAAGGGAGAGCGCATAGTTGGTGATCTAAAGATTTTGGCCATGTTTTGCCTGACTCTAAGAAGCTAGTAAACTACCTTGAAAGTCCGTCCTGCTTCAGAGCAGAGGGAAGGGATTCAGTCAACTCTCCGAAAGTACTCTTGGGCGAGCTAGGCTCAATGAAATCTTTGTCTTGCGGAGAGGTAGATGATTACTTGAACTCCACTGAGGGAATGAATGGCAAGTAGTGGCTCCCAGATAAGACCACAGCTTATTTAATAAGATAACAGATAATTTAAATTTAGAGTGCCATCAGTAATATGCTAAGATAGTATCGTAAATTGTGACAAAAGAAATGAAGTTTTAGAAAACATACATTAGGTAAAGGTAACTGAACAAGGATTCCATGGACAGATGGATCATCATTGAAGTCGGATACATACTTGAGTACTTCTTGCTCAGTACAATCTTCAGGTAAGTTTACTTCAAAAGATTTAATACCCACGGATTCACAAGCTTTTTTCTTATTTCGTACATAAGTTGCAGAATCCTTCCTATCTCCAACAAGGATGACTGCTAAGCCTGGAATAACACCAATGGCCTCCTTCATTCGTGATACTTCAGCAGTAATCTCCTCTCTAATCTGCTTCGCCACCAATTTTCCATCAATCACTTCTGCAGTTGCCTCGGTTGAAGTTGAAGCTGAAATAAAAGGAAATAATAGTCCAAATCCCTTGGCAAAAAAAAGAATCACCACTGCTCTAAGAAAGAAAATTCTATCTGCTTTGGCTTTTCCATGGTAATGTTAATACATCAAAAACTATGACCAAACCAGGATATTCTCACCACAACATACATGCCTACACACAGAAGTTCTTTAGAAGTTGCAAAGCCAACATATAAAACTAAAACAATTAAACGCCATTTCAAAATCAGTTACTCTGAAAGCTAGAAAACTTGCAAGTAGCCTAAAATCAACGCAAAAATATTCCAAAGTTTCCAAAAGCTCAAAAAGCAAAATTAGAAGAAAATGAAAACCAAGATCCTCAAAACGTGAGGCTCTAAATAAAATCCACTATACTTTTTCATAAACAAACATGAATGTACACACACATAGAGACGCATACCAGAAATGACGGGCAAAGTTGAAGTCGAAGAGCGAGAAACGAAAGTTCTAGGAAAGGCAGGGCGGGAAAGGCCAAGAAGACGGTGAAAGAGAACAGCGCCATCGGAGCTTCGAAGCCTGGTTCGAGTAGAGGGGCAAAGACGAACAGTTGCGGAAGGGGAGCAATCTGTGAATTTGATCGACGACGCCATTAGAAAATGGCGTAAGAAAAATCTGCACGTTCTGCTAAGAATTAGGAATAACAGAGGTAGAGAGCGGATGAGGAGCAGGACCGACGTAGAGGACGGCGGAGAGTACGGCCGAGGAGTGGCGGCGTGGAACTCTTGAGAGTGAGAAATTGAGGGGGCCGGGTGGCTGAAAGAAAATGAATCCCTAGAGAGCGCTGAACACTGACAATAACTTCTAGGATAGTTTTTAAAATTATTATTATTATGGTTAAATAATCCACAATTTAAATTAATAATGAAGTTATTTAGTTAATAGATCTCATAATTAATATTCCCACTCATATTAAAATTTAAATTAATAAGTGATAATTTTGTTTGTAGGAGATATTAGAGATATTAAGTAATCATACTAAATTCTCCAACTATGAATATATCAGTAGACGAATATTTCAATCCTTCATAAACTATAAGAATAGTTTTAAAATTTTTTAGTATTTCGTATTTTAAGTGCGCTCAAAACTAAAACTTTCCGTTTAAAAGCAAAATGAATACAAATTTCAAGATTCTAAAACTAAACGTATAATTTAATATAAAATAACAATAATTCTCGTAAGAATTAGAGAATCATCAAGGGGTAATGGTAAGAAAATATACCCAAAAAATTCAAGCAAATTTAAATGTGAAAAAAATGGCCACTTGTGAAAATTATAATAGAAAACAACTTAGTAGGCACACTTTGATATTTAATTTTGGTGTGTTGAGGAGTATGTTTGTAATATAATATCGTTAGTTGAAACTTTAAAGATGCAATTAAAATTTTTATATCTAAAAATTTTAAAAAAATAAAATAAAACATTAAGCCCCATTTCTTAATCATTTTATTTTCTATTTTTTTATTTTTGAAAATTAAGCTATTTCTCCCGATTCTTTTTTTTTTTTAATAATAGTTTGCATTTTTCTAGCCCAAGACAAATTTTTAAAAACTATCTTTTTTTAGTTTTCAAAATTTAGTTTCATTTTTAAAACATGGATAAAAAGTAGATAAAAAAAAAGCAAGACATTTAAAAATGAGAGAAAGTGTTTGTGGGCTTAATTTTCAAAAACTAAAAACCAAAAAACCAAATAGTTACAAACGAGACTTAAAAGTTTAGATACAAGATCCAAATTTAGAATTTAACAAGATTTCAACAAAATAAAGATTAAACTGGGGAAAGGGTGTTTTAAAGGAAAAATCAAACCTATACCAAATTGAATTATAATAATAAATCAATGTGGATCTAAAATAAAAGTAAACAGAGGAAACTAAAAGTGGTAATGGAAAATAACATGATGTACAAACTGGCAAACAATGTCTACAGAATGCAACCCTATACAATAAAAATTAACAAAAATATAGTGATTGATCTAAATTTGGCGTAATTGAATTGTCATGTTCCTATGGGTCTTGTAGAGGGTTAAAAAAGTTCCTCTTTCAACAAGTCCACAGCCATAAGGAAACAGCATCTTCAAGGGAAAAAATGAAACAAAATCATAGAACAAAATGTGGTGATCAACAATTGTAGTTAACCCTCTTTTCAACATCAACTTTCTATACACTTTTTATACCAATGTAAAATTGTTAGTCCCACCCTTTTAAAGCTCCTACCTTGCTTTTTGGATATTGGACAACCCCCACCCTTCCTTTTATTCTTCTTTCTCTTCACCGCAAACACATGGACCACTGATATCATATGGCCAATGTTCCTTCAGTGACTTGATTCTCATCTGAAGAATCAGAGGTTTGAACTTTTGGTTTGCTCATGATTCTAGAAAACCCGTATCCGAGCGAACTTCCACTGGCTTCACATAGCTACAAATGCAGATTAAAACTGTAAGTTCAAGTCCCACCCATGTCTTACTAGTGTGCAGTGTAAGGTTACTGGGTTCAGCATATGCATCAATGACAAGTTTGTATGTCAAAAGTGAAAACAACCAGGAAAAAGTACCTCAGTCAGCTCGGATAAATGTCGGGACCTAAACTCGTTAATTGTTGCAGCAATCTCTGACATGGGTAGTTTAGCCTTAAAAGGAAAACAAATCAACTTCTGAGATCGAGAAAGCATGAATACTCCAAACATATTACTAAAGAAGAAAAACTTGTTACAGAATTCATTTGTCATTGTAGAAAAACATTTTCCCCTTAATATGGTCTTACATGGTGATTTGAGTTCCAAAGTCTCCCTCCACAATCATGAATGTAAATGTTTCAATCATTAATGCATGTGGGCAAAAATCAAGATCTTTTAGATTTTAACTCCAGAATAGCTGAAATATCACTCGTTCGTCCGAGGGACAGAACATGAATGAGGCACTAAATCTCTTCAAACTAGAATCTAGAGTACATTTAATATAAGACAAATACCAATCTTCATCAATTTGGTTTTCAACAGTATTGTATTACTTTATCATAATAACGCAATTACCTGAGCAAGAACAGCAGCAGCCAACTGTAAGCTCGGTTCCAACGTCTCGGGAACTACCTGCAAGTGTTCTCCAGCATAGACAAAGATGTCACTGAATTTGCAACATATCATGAACCAGACAATTCATTATCCTTCAAATCATTTTCAAGTCATATAAAGCAAAAGCCCTCCTAAGAAATAGATTGGGTGCACTCGATCACAAGAAAAGAAACACAAGGCATGCTTTAAAATTTTAAGTCTCAGGCATCACATATCATGCTTTGAAATTTTAAGACTCGGCATCACAAAGAGTTCAAAAATATTACCGCAGTAGCACCAGCCTTCTCTAAATTAAGGCCGTGATCAACATCATGAGCTCGAACAAAAGTCTTAACATTAGGGAAATACTTGCTCAAAGCCCAAACAGTTCTGTAATTTGCACCCGGTGTATCCAGAGTTATTGCAGCAGCACATGCCCTTTCAGCACCAACTTTATGTAGAACCTAGTTGCCAACATAAAAAGAGTAAAGCGACAAAGAAAGCCAAGAACGTCGTTTCTCATGTGAAATTATTTACCTCTCGACTTCCTGCATCTCCAAAATACACAGGAAGGTCTAAGGCACGTCCTACGGCCACTCTATCACTAAAAGAACAAAACACAAATGAATAATATATAAAATTTTTAAATGGTGTTGGGAGAATACTAGTAAGGAATACATGGGGAATATTACTAAGATTAGTAGGACAGTAGTAAGGGCATACAGCATACGGGTAATTATTTAATGTTGTCTTAGTTATAAATAAGGGGAGTTTGGCACCTTAGACGGGAGGATTTGGAAGAGGATTGTCTATCGTGGGACTTTGAGAGAGAGAGCCCATTTGAAAGACTACTGATATTATAATTTCTTCATTGAAATTGCAAGTTGCGATATAGGTATCTTTGCTGTTTTCTTATATTTTTTTGTGTCTGTTGTGACACAAGCCTTGAGGACAAGGTGTCTTTGAAGGGTAATGTAAGAGTACTAGTAAGGAATATATTGAAAATATTAGCAGGATTAGTAGGATAGTAGCAACGGCATAGTGGTAATTGGTTAGTGGTGTTTTGGTTATAAATAAGGGGAGTTGGACATCTTATGGGAGGGATTTTGGTGTTGTCTAGTGTGAGACTTTTGGGAGAGACATGGCCCTCAAAAGGCTATAGATTGTAATCTCTTGCTATTTGGAATGTATTCCTAACTAGTACTCTCACGGGTGCTTTTGAATATGATCTTAAGATTAACATTATACTTCAGTGGTCAAATAGTTGACATGGATTATAAATTGCTGACTAGTTATTTGTAAAGGAATTTCTTCTTAGAAACATGTTATCTATTTCTTGAGGATTTACTAAAGCTTAAAATTGACTGCAACAGAAGATCGGAGGCAATAAACTACCGCAAAGTATACTAAAATACATGATTTAATGGTGGGTACTTAATCAGGTCAACAAACGTCAACGAGGAAAGTATGTCAGTGTCATGCAATGCACAGAATTAATTTAAGACATGATTTAGGCCAGTACAGAGAATTTATTTTCTAGTGATACCTCCTCACATCAAGGGCAACAAAGGGAATTAGTCGCTCTGACAGAAGCTGAGCTATTATCTGAGGGTAACAAAGAAAGAGGTTAAATTACTGTAGTAAATGCCATATTAATAATATATTGAACCCCCTTAATAAGATTTAGAACAACTTAAATCTAGCAACTAAGTACAAGGCCCAGACCTGACCAACTCGTCCAAATCCGCAAATAATGATATGATCTTGCAAATCGTCGGTCTGGTGACATCACCAAAAAAGAAAAAAGCCACGGTTAGTTTGTAAGCAGGCTAAGTTATAATATCTTGAATCAAAATGTTATATATTCACCTTTTTAACAATTTCAAACTTTGTTGTAATAATATGATAAATTGACCACAAACTAAGAAAACTAAAAAAGCACAACTTCACCTAAAAAATAATATAACATGATAAACGGCCAACTGCTTTGGCAATATCAACATGTGCCTAGCCTAGGAAGAAACCCTTAAAAGTGGATATAAAACTATGCCTGAAAACTTACCAGGAAGGATTCACAACTTTTAAAGGGAAATCTCTTTTCATGTTAGTATTTTACCTCACTTTCAACAGGTAATAAACTCCGAACATCATGCTGCTCAAATCGAGAAGCAATTAACTGACCGCCAGCAGCTAGCCACGGTGTAAGGGCCATTGAAAGTCCCACAACAAGAAATAATAAAGAGGATAGTTGAGAAGACATTATACCCTGTAGAAAACACCCGTTAGTAACTTCATTTCTTTTTTTCTTTTTTTCTTTTTTCTGTTTTTTCTAAAAGATCTCTATCAGAAGAGGAACGAAAGTAGAAGAATGACCCTACAAAGAACAAGGCCAAAAGCAAACAAATGAGCCTCCGAAAAAATTATTTCAACCACCAACAAGAATTACTATAAAAGTTCCAGTCTTTGGCTTTTTAAGTAAATTAACAACTTTGGACTTGCAATAAATGTTTTTCATAAAAATCAGAAAATAGCTGGAAAAATTGTCTGTGGGTAATAAAGCCAAGTATTTGAATCCAACAGCTAATCATGCGAGCTATGGGGACATAACCTGATTGACAGCTTCACCAAACGCCACAAAAGCAAATTCTCCACCAGGAGCAAGAAGCAGCCCAACTCTTAACGCAGATATAATTGAGATACCAAAAAATCTACCAACCAAGGCAACCAATATAGTCTTGCCACCAATAAGAAGTCCCAACGACCCCATGATAACTGGAAAGTTAGAAAGAAGAAGTTTTGGATCGATAGACATCCCAACCTGAAAGTCAATAACAAAGAAAATGTGATAAATTAGTGACGACGAATCTCTATACAGAAAAGCAATGATATAAGTACAACCAACATATAAATCTATTAGATTTCATTAAAATACTTCAATATGAAGCTCAAACAATTGTCCACAATGTTATAGTGTAACAATGCACCCTCACTTGATTGTGAGAATATATCAATTTAGTACTATATCTTTCAACTACTCAATAGTTGAAGACTCAAATAATTTTTCTTAGTGAGAAAACCAAACTTTCAGAGAAAAAGGAATTAATGCCAAAGGCCAAGAGAAGGGGGAAAAAACAACAAACAACCCCTAGGAGCTAAACTAAGGCTCCAATCAAGCAAAACAAAACCTGAAGAGTAATGAGAAAGAGAGACATGGAACCTAACGAGGGACCAAACCTCCTCCAGGATCTCTCAACTCTCCTAAGAATTGATGCTTATTAATTTACACAAACACCCGGATAACATGGATACCTGTGGAGCCCAATAATTCACGACTGATCTCTCTTTTTTTCTTCATTTGATAAAAAAAATTGAAAAAAAAAAGGCAAAGACCTTTTATATATATATATATATATATAATTTAAAAGGAAAAATAAAACCTCTGTTTTGACACAAATCAAGGGGGAAAATATACATTTAAAAAATATATATATATTAAAAATAAAAAAACACCATACTCCACGGCCCTGTCTTTGTTTCAAGATTTCAGAATCTTTCTTCTTCCCCTGTCATTTTCTGACCCAGTTGAATCTTTCAAATACTCCATGGAAAATCAAGTTCTTCCTTGGTCTCCAACCAACGGTAAAGCTCAAGATAGCAGAAAATTTAGAAGGAGAAAGCTATCCATTTTTTCTCTCCCCCAATGATGTAGTCTCTAACTCTCTCTGCTACGACGGCACCAAAAGACAAGACCACCATATTCTGTACTTGTCAGTTTTCTTCTTCGCTTAGTGGCCTGTCCAAGTTGTTTAAACATGCAAATGGACTTTTCCCCTCCTGACATACTCTATCCCAGTATTTTTCTTTTTCCCATTTTGAGTTCAATAATGAAGGGTGGGGATTCAAACATCATAACTTTTAAGCAGATTTACAATACCCTCAGTCCAAGCCTTTTCCATCACCGCTAAGTGTAAAAGCAAACTGTTATCCTTTCTTTTTTTTCAAAGCCCCTTGTGTGTGAATTCAAATACTAGTTTCATTTACAAGTCACAGTATGTGGATAATGAAGAAAATAACATTGCAAGAATTTAAACTTAGAATTTCCTATTGAAGAATCAAAACCCTTTTTCATTTAAGTTGTTTCCTAGCTTATAGATCAAGTTCTTTAGATATGAAATTTTGAAATTATTCTCCTTTTTTAAAAAATATAATGAGAAACATAGGATTTCTTTTCTTTTGAATGGGAAACAACTATAATTCCATTGATTTCTTTTAAGAACTATAATTATGTTGATGCAATGAAATTACAAATAAGGGCAGATTGCCTAAACCCTCCAAATTACAAAAAAGTTCCCAAGAGGACGAAGAGATTAAAAAGAAAAAAAAAAAAAAGTAATGACTCGAGAAAGCTATTAAAGGATCTTTTCTTGTCACAAAAATTGCGGTTGTTCTATTTGTCCCATAGGGTTATAAAAAAAATAAAATAAAATAAACAAATAATAATAAGAAGAAAGCTCTGATAAGGTTGCTCCATAGGATATGCAGTGATTATTACCTTTTCACTATTCCATTTTGAAAATCTTACGGAAATTTATTTGGCTTTGGCAAATAAAAGGATGTATTATCTTTCTCCATTCGACCCTTCTTTTTCATCTTTTTGTTCATATATATTTTCTAATAACACGTCTCTTCTAAAAATTAAAAAGATTAAATTAAAAAAAGTTCTCATACTACCACCAAACCCAATGCAGCTAAGCGCCTAAGATCCAAGTAATCATATCCACTACTTTTTGCACACAGGCCAACAAGAAAATATATCAGGGGGGCCATCCTAAAATATCTAATAGAAGGATATCAGTAACTATTCTGAAAAGGCATCCAACATGAAGTACCTACCGTCATGAAGAAGAGACCCAATAGAAGGCCACGATATGGAGCAATATCAGATTCCACCTGCAAGGAGAATTCCGTTTCTGCTAGAAGTAAACCTGCTAGAAAAGCACCCAGCGCCATTGACAGTCCAGCCTACTCTCAAAGGATGCAAAAATGAACCCAAAAATTAAAAAGAAGATGAGCAAATGAAATATTGTTTCAGTCAGCTACTGAAAAAAAAAATCTTAAAGAATGCAAAAGCATTACCCTGGCAGTAAGCAGACTTGTTCCCAGAATGACAAGTAGTGTGTTGGCAGAGAATATTTCTGCATTTTGATTTTCAGCTATTTGTTTATAAATTGGTCGTAGTAGCTGTAATTAGGAGGAGAAACAAGAAGAAATTAGAAAACAAAGCACAAGATTTATTGTGGATCTCGTAATGATTGTTGTTTTTAATTAAGAAAATAGTTTGATGCAATACAAGAGTCTAATAGAAGCTTTACAGATCATTCTTCTCAAAGTCATGAAGTTAACTAGTAAGGTAAATTCCTATCCAGTTTAAAATCAACTGTTTGATAGGAAAATGTGGTTTCTGAAATGCTCAACAATCCAGACGGAAGTTTTCAGGGCATTTTTAATGTTATGTTGATAACTTTTAGGTAGAAAATACGTATTGGAAAGAAAACGAGCAAAAAAGGGGAGAGCAGTAGAGATGAAATAAGTAGAAAATGAAAGGCAAATTACAGCACGCTTTGGTGGTGTTTCTAAGACTACCAGGGAAAGAGCACAATTATCATAAAATCTCAAGAACACCCACATCCTTTTTTCACACTTTTCCAACAAGTATGACTGCACCTAGGAACTGATATCACATGATGACTTTAGCAATCAGGCAATTTAGAAACATTAACGTTCTAGAGGAGATTATATTTTTCCAAAAGAACGTCCTTTCATCACCGAAGAAAGAATACAACAGGGAGGATAAGAGCTTCAGCGCTAGTAAGAAATAGAATCACCACCTACCAGGCGCCCACCAGCTATTATGGCAGAAATAGCAACTATTGCCTTCACAGCAGCCAGGCCAAGAGCTTCAGCAATGGCTTGAAAACCAATCTGAAAAAGAGCATGGTTTATAGATTTATTTTATTTTAGTTCCCAAAATGAAGAAGTTACATATTCAGGTCCAAATAAATAGTATATGATGATTGTAGAACCCAAACTAATATTTGTGGAGGAAAACCTTGAATCTGATCCCATCTATAACAGAAAGCAGTGAAGAGCAGACAAATACAAATGTATAAGGCATTGCGTAAATAAAATTTTAGATTAACACCATACAAACAGCATCTCACATTTTGTATACTTCATTAATAAATTAAGAACGCGGTGAAAAGTTTTGACTCTTGATTAAAAAAAATAAAGAAAATCTATAAATAAATCAATTTTTTTAAAAAATAGACACCTATATATATATTTAGAAGAAAAAGGAAAAACACCCAACAACAGCATATGAACTCATTTTCCTTCTTTTAACCAGAAAGCCTCCTATCCTCCTCGCAAGGTTTGAAACAGGAACTGCCACTAACCCTGTAACATTTTTGGAATCAAAGAAACTTATCCAGCTAGGTGGATCAAAAAGTTTTGAACCAAGACCACTCGATAAATTCCCTATACCACGATCTTTTATATACTTTTAAGTTTAGTTTGAATAATTTATCATAATATTTTCCAATTATCCTGGAGATGACTATTGGGCATTTAAGTTGCTCCTCAGTGGTCCTCTTCATTTTCTGTTTAATTATAAGAGAAATAATACATCCAACCAGTGACCAAAACACAAATAGAAGACCAAGTAGCATGTGTGGTACAAAAAATCTAACAAGTATATGAGATAGAAAGAGGAGCAACCTCTTCTTTTATTTTTTGTTGGTTTAACTTTTATTGTAATTATTGTGCGGAGTCTAATTCTAGCAGTGGCATACCTGTGTGTTCTTTGGTTTTAGAAATCGTGAAAATGTGACTCCTAGAATCAAACATGCAATTAAAATGGTTCATGACGTATTTGAATAGTGAATACAACGAAAAATACTAATGTTAAATTGTTTTGGAAGAACATTGCACACCAAAATTGCCCGCTAACTAGGCTAAGGGATCAAGGTTTCTGAACATACACTTATTCACCTAATCTCCATTGTTTGTCACTTATTCACCAAAATTACCCATGGCAAATTACCTCTATATCCAACAATTGCTGTTTAGCGTACCCTATTTCAGTAATAGTCTACAAAATAGATATCCAACATTATGCTCCTAAAAAAGTAACAAAGGGAGAGTGCCAAGGGAGTGTTAAATTTGAATTCTGTCACCAAGTAATAAAGTTATCAAAAAACTGTCACAGCCATCTTTAGAAGGAAGAAAAATGCACTGGATAAGATAAACGTATTAGAAGTTGTTACCCCTCCTTTGGATGAATTAGGTGAAATTAGAGGTATAAGAATCAGCAAAACCACAACGGCCAAATCCTGAACACGAGGGAAAGAAAGTTAACTTGAAGCCAGAAAAGGAGTAAAAACATAAGATTCTGATATAAAATTTTATGTTTCCATGAGCACAAAGAAACTAGCCAGGGGAGCATCAGAACAGATAACATTCAATATTATAGATTATCCACGTCAACAACAAAATTCAAAAGTAGGTCGAAGAACAAATAGGTAACTGTAAACTACACATTGCATACACTGCAGTCAGTTCAAAATTTTCATACTTGTCTGTAAGGATCATATTCAGTTTCAGACAAGTAGGTTGTGATATAAAATCATCTACCATGGCAATTATATGGTCTAAAACCATAATATTTAATGCAATTGAAATAATCAAGATACCTGGAATAGTAAGACAGAAAATGTAGCACGCCCATGCCGTGAAGTGCTCTCACCTCGCTCTTGCAACACCTGCAAAAAGAGACCATGAACGAAGCTGATATCATCCGAAAAGTGTAGGCTTATAAGTTTATAGCCTACAATATCAATCAAGAAGAGAGTTAATATTTGCCTATATTCTGGAGAAGGAATGCATAAATCAGCCGTAAGTCAAGATCAAATGGTGGTTTAGGCTAGCAAAGAGCCCAAGAAGTAACTAGATATCGTAAAAAGTAGAATACTTCATAGAAAACGAGTCACTGAACCATATACATTAAACAAGAATTAGTTAATTCATGTCAGTTATTACCCTTTATAAGAAGCTCATATGCAGGGGAGAGGGGAGATTATGAGCCAGAAAAGATATTGTCCCAATATTTATCATACAGGAATACCATGACTAGACTTTAACATGAATGATGAAACAACATCTGATTAGCAAACATAATAATAACTATTTGTATTCTATGATTGAGAAAATTCGAGCACATTTTTTTTTTAATTTCTGAGAATTCAAGCATATTGGGATCACAAAAATTGGTTCATGCTCTTTCCTTAATCCTTATAAGTTGAAGTCATCGCAATTCCCACTAGCAGCCAAGAAAAAGTCAAATTCTGAAAATTGCACGGGATTAACAAATAAACATAAGCAATGGACACGGAAGAATATTTTGTCCTTGAGCATAGATTCAGATAAAAGAAGTCAAAGTTAGTTTCAGGCACAACTCCATTAAGTCCTATAGCAGTATCACAGTTTACAGAACATAAAATGTTATTATCTGAGAAGTGAGAATGTAAGTACAATAAAAAAAAATGCTACAATGTCAAAAATACTTATCCATGATCACACCTGAAGGACAACAGCAGTGGATGACAAAGCCAATCCATTTCCAATGACAATTGCAGCTGGGCCAGCCTGCCCACAGACAATGTGAGCAACCAAGCCAACCACTACAGCTGTAACCAAAACCTGCATTTCTGAATAGGGTTAAATACCTAAGGTACATCACTTACAGACTAGAGCAAGGGTCAGCTTGGCACAGTAAAGAATGGAATTTCACATTCACCTGTGCAGACCCTAACCCAAAAACATATTTCTTCATGGAACTTAGCCTCTCAACTGATAACTGAAAAAACAATAACTTGGGTTCAATCTTCTAGAAGTACAACACAAGTAAATGAATAAAGGAATGGAAACAAAATCAACTCAGTTAAAAGGATCACCTCCAGGCCAATGTTGAACAGGAGAAAAACAACTCCAAATTCAGCAATCGCTTTGGTTCCATGCACGTGACGGATTATGGAGAGACCATATGGCCCAATTAAAATACCAGCAGCCAAGTACCCAAGGACAGGACTTCCTACACAGAACATTGGACAAGATACACGGTTGGTTGAAAATACAGAGACAAGCACATAAACAAACTTGTCCAAAAAGCCTTGCATAAATTAACCCAAATGCATCTATACAATTTATCATGAAAGAGCCAGTAACATTTTATGTCTATAACTCCAGCAAAAGAGTTTGAAATCTAAGCCCATCCCTATCTTAATCTCCACAAGTAGTTCCCCTCTCCCCTCTTTAAGGAAACAGAAGTTGATGTCATAAATACATAGTAGACTCACACAAAAGTTGAGTGAAATGGAGGCAAGCAAAAGAATTCTTCCGTGACATCAATATTCAATAAACCAAAAACTTCAAAGCAGTCAACCTAAGGACGTTTAAGAAGAAAATAGCAAGCAGGCAGGCTGGTAGGAAACTCGGACTATACAAAAAAGCATGTAAAACGTATTCACCTCCAGGAAGTTTCTGAAATGTTGGCACAAATATAACACTAGCAAGCAACAACCATAACATGTCTAAGAGTGAAGCCTCCTCTTCATTCACCTGAAATTTTGAACAGATGATGACATTAAAAGTTACTACCAAAATTCTCGACTCTAAAAGGGATCAACGGGTAGTGTACATGCCTCTTGATGGGGAAGCTGTGAAATTAATTTTTTCACTCTTTTAGGAAGTTTCCTTAATTGTTGAAATAAAGGCTTTGTGTTCAACGAAACTTCATCGGTACTAGTGGTGACAACATCAGGCTGCTGAATCATCTGAGAATTCCTTTCTGCTCGATTTGCAAAGATAGCAATCCTGTGATGAATTTCAACATTTAGTGACTATGTGAACCAATCTCTTCTCTGTACACAACAACGAAACGAAAGTGCATAGCATTGTCCACAAAGGGAACCAATATTGATGTAAGTAGAAAGGGGTTAAATTGGGTAATTAGGTAATAGGTTTAGGTTAATTCCTTTTTTACCCCTCACTTGTACTAAAACTCTATAAGTAGGAGTCTTCCCCCCGAACTCTATACTTGTAAGAACTCTCTGTATTGGCCTTCACACTCTTTCAGAAACAAAAGCAGAAATGATAAAGAATATTTTGGCACAAACCCTGCTCCTAATAGAACTGCTCCAACAATTAGCTTCGGCAATTGCTTTTTAGTGAAATCCAGGAGACCCTGGAAGACTAATGCTGGAGTGAACTCTGTCCCATCAACTGTAAAGGAAAAGAATGATGCTGAAAAAAAGCGAGAAGATTTTTTCAATAGAGCCTTGGGGGAGTTTAAAGGTGAGCCTTCTCTGGTCAAATCCTTCTGTGTTTCCTGCTTTTTTGTTTGACTCAAAATAGACTTCTCTGCTCCAGATTCAACCTCCTTCACAGAGTCTGAACTCAATTTTCCATTCTCGCTATCACTTAAGTAATATGGTTGATCAGAGTCTTCAGAATCTGAAAAGCTACCTGGTAGAGATTTGATAGCTAAGGAATCACCACTAAGTGGCAATTCTCTATCCATTTCAAAAGCAATGTCACCAGAGATTTCTAGAACTGCCTTGTTATCCTCGTTCTCAACTTCTTCAATAACATTTGACCCCTGAGTGACGTCCGAAGTGTCAACAAAAGAACTTGATAAAGATTTCTCCACTTTCTGTAAAGCTATTTCAGCATCACTGACCCTTTGGGCAGCCTCAAGTTCAAAAGCAACAGCTTGCTCAGCCAAAGTCATTATTGTTGCCACATCTTCTTCAGCTTTCAACGCATTCAATTGTGCTTTTTCAGCTAACTCATTCAACCTGTCCACTTCCTTCTGTAACTCTTCCTTTTTACTCTTTAAGCGCTTCAATTCTGCATCACAATTTTCCAAATTTGCTTGGCATTCTTTGATGTCCTCCTGAGCAACTAACAACACTTCTTGCTCTTCCTTGCCATCAATTGCCCCCTCACTATCTACTGATCTTTCCAGAAAATTGTTTCCTCCTTTTGCCAGCTCCAGTGACTCTATTGCCACCTGAAGCCTTGCCTCTGCTAATGAAAGAGCCATGGTTGCTTTTTGAACGGCTTCTTTGGCAGCATATTCTTCATTCACTATCTGTTGTACAGAATTGAGAGTAGAGTTCACATCATTCCAAGCACGGGTTGCTTCATCTTGTAAAGCTATTGCTGCTTCTGATATTTTTTGGGCCTTCTCCTCGAACATTGTGCTGTTAAGTCTCGCAACTTCCAGTTCTTTCATGGCCTTTTGCAGCAATTCTCTGAGCTCATCCACAGTCGGTATGTCCATTTCTACCGTTTCTGCTTCTCCGCCCCCTTCTCTGGAACCACCTGACCCTACAGCATCGGTAGGCCCAAAACTGGACCCTTCATCATCAGTATTTACATTTTCCATATTTCTGCCATTTCCATCAATAAATGCTAAAGAATCATTGCTTTGACACTCTAAATGAACCATTTCCATCCTTCTTCCACTTACCTTATTGTTCCAGTTCAAGAATCTCTTGTGCGTAAAATATTGCAAAGCTCCTTCAAACTTGCTAGCACAAACCAGACTCACATGATTTGAATTACTAGATGCTACAATTCTGTTTCTCTTCTTAGGCACTTTATAACTTACTCCTGAACCGCCAGCCAACTTGGCATCAATAATTCTATTTCTAAGAACACTGCTGGGACCAAACTGGTCCAACGTCTTGCAATATATTCTTTCACTACCATATAGCACGTTTTGCTTCCAAATATTACAAGATGAGTCCATAGTTACAGGAATATGAGATAAGTCTTTCCAAAACCCAGTGTTCGATTACATACTCGTGCCAATCATTCAGCCACCGTTGACAATCCGTCAAACACCTGGTCAAACAAAATCAAAAACCGCTCATGAAATGCAGATACAAACCATCATCCATACCTTGCCACGACCCTAAAACCATAAGCATGCATGTTAAGTCGCAAACACGAACATCACTCCATTAATCCGGATGAGTCATTCGGGCATTCAATTCAAAACGAATCAATCAATAACACATACAACTGCTCACACGGATCACAAAACTACATAGTAATGCAATCAAATCGAAACCGCAGCCGGCAGACTAAAAAAGCACACACACGAGCTACGAATACACATTCAGAGAACATTTATATCCGAAAACGTCGTATCCAGACAAAATAAACTATATTTCTACACAGAAGATGAACAAACCGATGCTGAAGGCTGAGAAACCAATGGTGAGACGTCGGCGGCGGAGAAACTTGAGCGGAAAACGAAGCTCCGGCTATTCACAGTCCGGTAGTTGCAAAAGTGGAGAGAAGTGAGAACAAATTACAAGCAAATTTTTGTAGTGAATTTGTGATTTGTGTTGGATTGGTGGGAAAATGAAAAATTTTGGCCGAGAAAAGCCACCAGGCAGGCTTTGATATTTCTTGGGATTTTACTGAAATGGCCCTTCGCTGGTCGATGGGCTCATCGTTGATTCGTTTGCGGTGTGTTGGATATTCCGAATGAAAGAGGCGCATCGACACGCGCTATTGACGCGCGTGAAATGCAACTGAAGAAACTACTTGTCAGCGACAGCGCGACTGATGGTAGTATTTTAGAACTACTTTAATTATCCAACGTATTATAATTATATATATCGACAAATTATTTTTTTAATTTGTTAAGCCAAATTATATAAAACGCCATCAACTTTATATTTTGTTTCAAAAAAAGGAAATGAATATAAAATCAAAAATATGATTTTATATTTTATGAAGATTGATAAAACATCAATATGAATCTATTGTCCGTAAAAGTATTGTGAAAACAAAACCACCTGCAAACCATTTATCTTTCAATGTATTATAATCCATACTATTTGAATAATTTAGAAAATCTCCGACCTCGAGAAACGAAGCACATGTCTACCATTGAATTAAATTCACTTTGTAACTCTCTTGCTTGATACTCGTATTTCCAAAGTTTCCTTCTACTTTGACGTTGTTATATTAATTTCTCAATCATGTCGTATTACATTTATAAGACACATCTGACTATTCCAATATTAAATCCTAATGCCCATATTGTTTTAAGAGTATCACAACATGGAAAAAAATTATGCTATTATTTTAAAATTATACTATTATTTTAGTACTATACTTTGCCAGGTTTTAGATAATAGAGAAAATTGCATAGTCCACCTATTTTAAAGGCCCAAAATGCCAAATGACCTAATGCCACATATGAATGAAGTTACAAATTTCTCATTTCTTTTTCTCCATTGCAATTCCCTTTTCTTCTCCAACTTTGACGTGATTTCCTTTTTATTCTCCGATGAATTCCCACCATCTTGCTAGACGACAGAGCATGACCTTTGTTTCATGGTTCCAATGCGTTCTTTCCATATCTTAGCAAGATCTTGCCGAAATCGACGACCCTCCAGTCCATTCCCCAACGAGAGAGAAAGGGGAAGAGGACGAAGCCCGTAGTTACCAATACTTAAGAAAAAGGATTTAGTTCTCTCTCTTCGTGTTCGTTCTTTTCTTTGATTATTAGTTGATAGTAGTTCGTTTTTTTCTTTGTTTATCCGTTGTTGGTGGATCGATTGAACTAAGAGAGAGAGAGTGTGAGATGGGCTTTTTCGCTCTTTTCTTTGTTTACCAGGTTCTGGTGGATCAATTGAACTAAGAGAGTGTGTGAGATGGGCTTTTCCACGCACACGAGTTTATTTTAATAATTTCACCTGAACTCGACGTCAACGAAAGGTTATTTGACATTTTTTGGAAATTTGGATCATTTGGAATTTTGGGTCTAATTTTTGGGCTATATGTACAAATTTTCCTAATAATATAGTACTAGATCTCATACAGTTCTCAAAATACTTATTTTACTGCAAACAATAAATTGAGGTGGTATGAAAATTTATTATTGTTTATGAACTATGAATTTTACATATTTTATTTAGAGATGAACATACTTTAAATGTGAGATGTTAATATCAGGAAGGGGAAAAAAAAATCCAAATTTATGAAGACTGCATTCCAATCACATTCGTGAACAAAATCCAAAACTGTCTATTGAGATAGAAGAAGACATGAAAGAAATCCGATAGTGCTCGTGGGACAAATTGCTTCATAGAATATTATTCCAGAATATGCTAAGATATTAAACTAACATAGAAAAACAAACTCTTTTTTTTCTCCTCCTGAAAAATCATGGCCACGGTGTATCTCGAAGAGATTACAAGGACAGAGCTCCCAAGTTGAAAGAGAGTTCTTAAAACATATAGTGGCAACTTAAGTAAGGACCATTATCAGAAATAAGGCCACATCTACCAAACCATAACGAAAATGATCAATTGTAATAAGTTTAAATCGCAAATGTAATTGAATTGTTTTTAATCGTGTTTATGTAGAATTACACTATCACAATTTATTATTATCGCTACCGTTACTGTTATTGCTTGACTCTAACAATAATAAAGGTATATTCATAATTTTCATAGTAATAACATCTTAATGGTAACGATAAAGGTAATGGGTCCCACATAATTTTCAACCACGGGTAAACAAACAACAACGAATGTAATCAACTGGAGTTTTTTTTTTTTTTTTTTTCATGCCACCAAAGTTATTGAACGCAGAACTGTAGGAACCGATTGGATTCAGACCGACTAATAAAAGTTGTGCAATAAGCTTTAGCGACTTGGATACAGTTTCCTATCAATTCCAAAATGCTTTGAGCGGAAGGGCACAATATGGCTCAAAAGAAACTCTTTAAAACGTAAAGAATCCAGGAGTTCTCCACAGAGGAGGACACATACACGTGTTTGTTGAAGATGAACTATGAAATTTTTTATTGTAAACAATCTCATGCAATGTAGTACAAAAGGTGGATGATGATATTTTTGTAAAATACATTTGGTGATATTTGAAATTGCAGCAGATCTGCTTTTTATTCCAGCTTCTCATTCACCCAGAAATATATGGTACAATTCTTTGAAGGATCTATTTATCTGGCTGACATAAATAGTGTCTTCAATTACATTATAAATTGGAAGTCAATGTGAATGTGAACAAAAACAAATGGTTCTCTTTCCAAACAGAAAATAATTTTTGTTTTCTTTTATAAGAATGAAGAAAGCGAAGAAGAATTCTCAAATTGCTGGTAGAGCAGAAAAAGCATTTTAAGATTGCTCTACTGCGTGTTCCTCAGATTGAGGCTGAGGCTCGGCATCTTCTTCCGCATGTTCGGCCGGGGGCATGGTATTTTTCTTGTTTGCAGCAGCTTCAAGGACATGGTTATAGTTGCCTTTGACCAGGAAGAGCTGAGCAAAATGGTGTTTGCAGTACAAGACTCCATCAAGAGCAGCATAAGAAGAGTGTGTCAAATGGCATCCACCATGAGCACATCTAAAGCACTTCTTGTGGTAGCATTCCCCCTCCAGAGTCACCTATTCAGTAACCAACAAAAATACAGTTTCAATTTCCCTAACCATATATCAGCTTATTTGGAATGACATTTTAAGTGTTAAGAAAAAAAAAACGCTTTTATAAACATTTAAAAGTCATTCCAAACAAGCACAGAGTTTTCCTTTCACATTTTTAACAACTTATAGGTTTCAATCAAACAACAATTCAGTAACAACGTTATTATACAAGATGAAGAGCTACAGACCTTCTCTAATGGATAAACTGTTTTAGTGCAAACAGCACATTTATCTTGAGTTCCAGAGAACATGGAGGAGAGTTTGCTGGGGGTCCTTGTCTGTCAAAGATAATGAAGATTGTAATACTATGCAAAATTTACAGCTTTTGCATGGAGAGCACAAGGTTGAAATTGCTAATACATAAACTACCAAATATGGAAATGAGGATAAAATGATATCATAGGAATTTTAACTTAAAGGCTTCCTATTCTCATGACATATTATATCACCATTAGACTCAAGAGCAAGCTCTAAAATAAGAAACAAAATCACAATCATACAAGTACAAGAATTCCCAGACCAGTTTGATTTTATCAAAAATATCAGGAATGGTATATCAAAACCATGACTTGGAGGAAAAATTATTGGATGAAGCCGCCAAAATGGGACTTTATCCTAATAACCATTAGGTACGAATTCGAAAATTTGGCGCCTAATAATAACAACCAAACTTTTGCAGTTACTCTCTCATACATCCAACACAAAATTGCTAGTCATAATCTGGCTGACCTAACCTGAGAAAACTGAAAATAGTGGGAGCATACCAGTTCATTTTGCTTCTCAGAAGATTTGGCTGTTGTCATTCAATACCATGGAAATGAGAGAATGTCAGGAAATAAGGAAAAAGTAAAAAAGAAACAAGCAAAAAAAAAAAAAAAAAGGAGAAATGGAAAGAAATGTTGTACTACTACTTTGAAAGTTCTTGCTGAAATTTCCAGATTCCTTAAAGAGCTGCTCGAAATGAGTCTTGCAAAACAGGACACCATCCATCCACGAGTAGCTGCTCATCTGTGATAAACAAACAAATGGGATAAAATCCGCCAAATTCGAATGATGGGATTTGGAATTGAAATAAGTAAGAGAGATTGGATGTAGAAAGACTAACCGAAAGGGTGCCTTTGCAGTGGCTGCATTTGAAGCAATGCTTATGATAAGGATTCCCTTCAAGGGACAACAAATCAACGACATAAACAGTCTTATCACAAGCCTTGCATTTATCCAACGTTCCTGTGAAAGCCATTATGAAGATATTACTCTTTTACAGGATCGACTCGATCCGAGACGCAAGAACTTCGGGAGAAGAACAAAGAAACCACCCCCAGAAACCAAGAAAAACTAGGGCAATTGAAACCCCAAGCCGTCCGAAGCCTCGTCTACCAGATACAATCGAATGCCACTGGACAAGATGGAAGGCTTCGGAGGATTAACTACAAAACCAAATTTATACATCAGGTATTGTCGAATTTTGGGCTGTAAATCCAGATGTGGCAGAGAACTGGGAATCCCAAGTTGGATCTGCCCCAATTTCGGACAGAATGGCTCGTCTTCGAGGGAAAGAAGGGCTGATTGATTGACCATTTCAAAGGAATTCGTCGAGCTTTTCGAGAGAACAAAAATGGAGGGCGGAGAGAGAGAGAGATGAAAGCCATTTGCCTTCGGTTATCTGACTGGTTCGCCGTTGTGTTGGTTGAACTGGAGGACAGCGTTTCCCGGGGTCTTACAATCGCTTAGACGACGTAGTTTTGTCTTCTTTTCAGCTTTTCATTTTCACACCCGAAAGTTAAGTTAAGAATTTAATCGGATTATGATCTTCGTTTTTGTTTGGTTTCTAACCAATAACAATTCGGTGTAACCATATTTTTTTAATTTTTTTAATTTTTATATTTTTATGTATATACATTGAGAAAACCAATTTTTATCTTTTTACTTCACGCAACAAAATATAAATTTTAAGATTGATAAAGTTACTGATCTTAAGGTCAAAGATTTATTTTCACACTTTTAACATTTGAAAATAATGATAATGATGATAATTATAAATAAATAAAAGATACACTAACTTTTAAATCCCTAAAATTTGAAGAATAGGTATGCTTGGTCCTAAATTTTTAAAACATAACTTTTTAGTCTCCAGACTTTTTAAAATAGGTGCATTTGGTTCCTGAATTTTCAAAATATACATATTTAGTTTTTGAATTTTTAAGAATAAGTTTAAAATGTCTATGAAGTAAATTTTTTTTTATGATTATCTTATATAATTATATGACATTTTGAATTAAAAAATAATTTTATATTAGGTATTGTTCGAAGAGATTTTCAAAGAAATTTATTTGTTAAATTTAAACTTTGTATTTTTATAGATTTCAGTATTGTGAGTATCATCTCTAATACTCGATCTTTTGATTCTTTTAAACTTTAATCCTTATGTTTTTTTTTTTGTTTTTCTTAGATCGGCCTTTGGGCTGGATGATCTTGAATGATGATCGGTTTTTGGACTTAATGATCTTCTTGGGTGATGATCAACTTTTGGATTTGATGATCTTCTTGGTGATAGATTGACTTTTATACTTGATGATCTTCTTGGACAATGATCGGTTTTTGGATTTGATGATCTTCTTGGGTGATCGACGTTTAGACTTGATTGATCGGCTTTTGGACTTGATAATCTTCTTGCGTGATCGACCTTTAGGCTTGCTTGCTCTTTAGAGCAAGTCTTCTGATCTTCTGATCTCCAAAGCTTAAGAGCTTTCACCTTTGAATCTTCAAAGCTTTGAGGTCAGTTGGAGCTTTAGTTTTCAGTGCTTCGTCTTCAAAGCTTTAGCACCATCTCGTCAATGCTTCCAACCCTCCAAAATCAAGGGGTAATAGAGATTTTTCATGAGCCCCACATGGGCTTGAGCCTAATTGCTTATGGGCTTGGGCCCAATATCTTCTTTGGCGCAAAATCTCACAATGGGCCTGAATTGTGTTAGACTTTGGACCCAGGCGACTTTAATTAGTCGGATTCATCCAATTTTGTAATTTCCACACCACATTTGAACTTTTGTTATGATGACGTGGCGAAATTTGGTTGGCCAAAATTTCTCATTCAATATATCTATTTTCAATTTAACATAACAAACAAAATTATAGTAAGAACCTTTCAAACATGTTTTTAAAAATTTAGAGACTAAAAATATAAATTTTGAAAACTTAGGAAACAAACACACATATTCTCCGAAACTCGGAGGTTAAATAGATTTTGCAAAGGACGGATTTATTAATTTACTTTATAATACTCTTCTTCTACTTTTACCAACAAAAACTAACATAATGGAATACTTATCTTTATTGTGTTTAATTTATCTTATTGAATAGTGTTGTGTTATTTTATAGGTTTTATAAGAAATTGTCTTTATACTTGATATAAATGTTAATTTAATAGCGATGTACCAAGATATACCCAATATAAATGCTGGTTCACCAATGACATAACACAATATGTCAACCATACAATTTGATATTTCTAGAATTTTGAAAAGAAATGATAAAATTGAAATAACTAAGATCTTATTTGATAATATTTTTAATTTTAAAAATTAAGTCTAGAAATACCCCTTCCACCTCTAAACGTCTTGATTTGTTATCTATATTTTACCAATATTTTAAAAAATCAAGCAAAGTCCTGAAAATTGAAGGAGAAAGAACCGTTTTCATTTTTGTTTTTAGAATTGGACTAAATATCCAACTATTTTATTTTAAAAAGATGAAACATATGATAAGAAAATGATGGAGTTAAAAGAAGAAAAAAAAACCTCAAATTTCAAATACTGTGTCGTGTTTACAAAATTAAAAAATTGATGCTTTATTAGAAAATAGACAAATATTTTAGCTACAATAAGAGGGACGTTCTAAAAACTAGAAAAACGGTTGAAAATAATAACAAATATAGCAAAATTTTACTTTATAATAAACAACAATAGACCGCAATAGACTCAAATAGACACTGAGATAGACCGTGATAAACCCAAATAGATATAGTTTATCACTTGTCTATCACAATAAAAAAGTAAAATTTTACTATATTTATAAATAATTTGATATTTTTCCTATTTATAATAATTTTTCTTAATAAAATCAAAATAAATCAAAATACATGCACCATCATTTGATCTTATCACGAAAATGCAAGCTATCTCTAAATGACTAAATCTGTAAGCAAAGAGAAATGTGAGAATATATGGAATAATTAATTAATCCGAAGTTTTGAAATTTAAGGTTAATCCGTACTTCATCGCAAAAGATTTTGAAGGCATTAGAAGCACAAGTTGGACTTGAGAATTACAAGGTAAAGTAATCCAACGGCAGAAGGCAAGATACTTTATTGCCTAGAAGAGCCTTCTGGTTCAGAAATTTTAGCTCTCTTCTCTGTGATTTGTGAACCACCAAACTATGGTGGCAAAACAATTTGCTGGTTCAAGATGAGATCCGATATGGTCTTTCCATGGCGATCGATTCTCCGCGAGCAATTTACGCCGCCGTCCAGAATGTTACGAACAACAACATTCAAAGAATGGATACCTTTAACTTCGTATATTTCAACCTTCACATGTTCATCTACCCCCTCGTCTCTCTTCTTATCGGCATCCGGAGAAGGAAACAGAGTCGAATTATGCAGAACCGAGAGAACTCTCATCACCCAATCAGGCGTGATGATCATCTTCAATCGCTCAATATCGGAAGGATAATGAGGAATGACAGAGAAGTTCAAGTCATTCCCTTTGTCTCCAGCTCTGCTATGGGCTACATTGTACAGCGCAATCTCCTGGCCAGATGGAAAAGGGGAATGACCCGTTTCTGGTGGAAAGGAGCCTGAACAAGGTTTCTCGGCATAAGCAGATATCGGACATGGCAATGTTACTCTGGGCGAAGAACATTCCTCTGCTGGATCCTTTCGAAGATCTGTTGGTTGTCTGTTGAATTTTACTGCTTCAGTGCACTTCACTCCTGTTTGCCAGAAAATATTCTCACGCCCAACCTAATTGGAAAACCATCAAGTGGAAAAGACGTTGAAGAATAAAGGATGAGAGAAAAGCTCCTTATGGAACAAAAAGACATTGGTGGACTAGATTCAAATGAATTGTCCCCTCTCTCTCTCACACACACACACGAAGAAGAAGACGACGAGGAGAGATTACGGCAATATTCACAAATCATAACTCCAGAACATGCGCAAGTTATTAAAAGAACTCGATGGAGAAAATGAAATACTGTTAATCCAAATATCTACTTCAATGAGAGAGAGAAAAGAGGCAGTACCAGTTGTTTATCAAGCACAATTTCTTTCTTGTAGCCAGTGCTGCAATTCAAAATAGGACAGAAATCATGTCATCACCACGTAAAATGCTACACAAGAATAATATTCCCACAAGTTTCTTAAAGTTACATGCTTCCTATCTAGTAACAGATCAACAAAGCATATACATCAAAGAACAAGTCCGAGGTTGAAACAAAACCTACTGTCCAACTGCAAGCTTTATCCGTATATTTCAACTAAGTCTGGTCAATAAGAATGGTTTGGATGTTTGTACTACTACGTAAATAAACAAGGTTGTCTATGCATGTTACTCATGCAGTTTGTGTAATCATCCTAATCTACCAGAAGATTTTCAATAATCTTCTATGATACGTGTTTCCATTTAAAACCCGACTTTTTGTGGCGGAGGATTATTGTCAGGAAGTATGGACCTCATCCTTTTTGAGTGGGTCTCAGATGGTAGGTTTAAAGGTTATTGTAAAGGCCCTAGGTATGATATTGCTTCAAGCATTCCTATGTTCTCTCAGTTTGTTAAATGCCCAATCGGAGACGAGTTGAATACTTATTTTTTGGGAGGATATCGGGTCGGAGAGAAACCCTCGTGTGCTCTATTCCTTCATCTTTATCATCTGCTGGATAAGAGGTTGCATTCAGTGGCTTCTATTTTGCCTTCGTCCGATAGATTTTCCTCTCTTTTCCTGGGTTTTTGTTGTCCCCTCACAGACTGTGAGACTGGCGAGATGAGCAAACTCCTTTCTATCATTTTACTCGTGTGGGAGAAGATATTTTAAATCTTGAATTCCGAAGCCCCTCCAAAGGCTTTTCCTACATATATATATATATTCTTCAGATTCTTTGTGCCCCTTCTCCCCCTTAGGGAACCCCTACATTTTTCTCTCTTTGAAAAGTTAAAATTCCTAAGAAAATGAAATTTTTTGCCTTGCAAGTTTTGCTTGAGAAAGTGAATACTCAAGAACGTACCAGAAGCTTTCCTCCATGATGTTATGAGCTCAATGGTGTGTTCTTTATAGGAGACAGAAAGAGGACCTTGATCATTTGTTTTGGGATTGTAATTTTGTCTGCTCTTTGTGAATCGGTTCTTTAAGACTTTTGGGGGTTTGAGGAGGTGCTCTTGATTCCTCCCTTCCATGACAAAGGGAGGATTCTTTGGCAATTTTGTTTCTTTGCTTTGTCGTGAAGGCATTTGGCTTGAGAGGAACGGTAGAATTTTTCTTGACGTAGAGGTCAAGGGAGGATATTTGGGTTTTGGTTAGATATAATGCTTCTTTACGGGCATTTGTTAACAGGGTGTTTTGTAATTATCAGCTCAGCATCATTCTTTTGGATTGGGACCGCTTCTTGTAACTGGGGTGTTTGTTTTGGGCTTCTTTTTTGTTTGCCTTGTATATCCTTTCGTCTTAACCAATGAAAGCTTGGTTTCTTATTAATAAATAAATAAATTGACTTCTATGATAGGTGGTTTGCATATAATATAGTATGGAAAAACCAGTTAATTAAAACAATCATGAATATGAAGGGGAAAAAAGTATATGAAATTTGACTGTCACAGTTAAAGAGAGGGCAATTACGAATGTGCATCAACCTGATGCCTCCACCACCAGCTGGCCCATTTGTGTATAAAGCTGTAAATTCTCTAACAAACAGGAGAGCGTGCTCCTTCTGCTTGAAGAGACCATCCATGCGCAACCTAATATCTTCAACACTATTGCTACTATTGCTGGATGCTTTAAGGCTGTCGAGTCCAATTGTGTAAGAAACTATATGCTGATTAATACCAATCAACTGTTCTTCCATCCACGACCGAACCTATGAAAGGAAAAACAAGAAAAGTGCGATAAAACTAGTCATGTTAAAGAGTCTTAATTTACTTAAACATAGCACCAATAGTCATTTCAAGAAGCCAACATTAATCAAAATTATATAAAAGAAAAAACATCAAAGATAGAAAATTATAGTGAAACAATGTGAAAGCTGTCTATTGAATTACCAGATATTCTGCAGCCTTAGCACGCAGAACACATTCACGTCCTCCATACGATATCTCTCCCCATCCTTTCCATCCACAGTCCTAATATATCAAATCCAGAATTAGCTTGCAAAGACAGAAAATAAAAGGAAGGATCCTCTCCAGAGCAATATCTCATTCGTGTCGCTAAAAGCACTAATTGAGCCAAAGATGAATAGGCAATATTGGCTCTAAATATGCGTAGGAAACAAAGAGCCTGCTCTTTCATGAATAAAGATTAATGGAAAAACATATATTCTGCATGTTTTCCAGCTAGTCATCAACAATATTTTGGAATTACCTGAGAAGTTAGATTTCCAAGTTCGGAACTTTTTACTCTAATAGACTTGTATACCTCCATATATACTTAAAAAAATAAAAATAAAAATAAAATAAAACATAAAACAAACTGTAGGTCTTCCTATTGATTCGCTAGTTTATTCTAAACCAATTCCCAATTTTCAAATTACGGTTAATCTCTTGATCTTCCAGGTATTTATCACTCATAGACTCTGAAGCAAATGACTCATTTATCCATCTGTTAAAATGTTTAGATATTCATGACCCAAAAGAAGAAGGAAAAAAATAAATAATTAAAAATTAAAAAATTAAAAAAATAAAAAACCTTTGGAGCCAACTGCAAGAGTTTCTCAGGCACTCCTTGAATAGATGGTTCAGCTCCGGAACATAAAACACTAGAACTGGATATAGAGTAGAACGAAACATTGCTGACGTCAACCACCTGCAATCACGACCAGTTATATTTGTATTTTGCCTTTGTATTCAATCCATCAAAGCAGTCATATAATACATCTAACTTACCATATCAGGGGTGATATAAGCCGATGGATCACCAACCTCATACAGAAGTTGTTCGGCACATGTACTGAAATTCAAAAGACCTCCAGTCTCTTCTGCCTTGGCTACAGTGACTTTTCCATCACACTCAACTTCCGCATAAGGCAGTGATATATTCAGAAGCTGTTGGAAAGACATGCTTCTATACTTGTCTCCTGCTGATCGTTTGAATCATAAGCCAAACTACGAGTTCCATGCACCACATACAAAGAATTGGGTATGAAGGAGAAGTAGACCTGGATGCATAAAGTATCCCCCTGTAAGTTGACAGCCACATTCCAGAAGATGACCAGCCAGTATTCCCTGTGCTAGCCGTGGAAGATCATCCCAGTCCCAACCAAGTTCATAGACCTAAATGTATGCAAATTGTCATGGAGTCGTTGTCTGAGAAATTTTGAAACAACCTAGCTAAGGAGTTAAAACTTTTGCTATGATAGATCATAATTATAATTTATAGCATGAAGTATAAAGGTAGACTACCAATAAGATCCCCATTAAATTTGCTATTTTCACTAAAGCAACGAATATAATCCATCTGTCCAATATTCTTTATCTTTGTCCCGACAATGTATAATCCTAGATGTTTTTTCAAAAGGAAAATAAAATAAAATAAAAATCATATAATCTTAGATGTTTAACAAATTCTAACATTTCTTCTATCACAATCAACTGGAGATATTTTCTGTAACTCCTTGGTTGAAGCCCATAAAAGAGGCTGAAATCTCTAAAATCCACAAAGTTTTCCGGCCCCCAAAGGAGGCACAAAGCAACTTCTCTAAAGTGACTGATATTCTCCTTTAAAACAGCGTTGTTTCTAAAGGCAAAAAACGTTGTATTGAAAAAAGAAACATAAGTATGAATCGCTTCTAAAAGATTGTGCCAGCATCATGTAGAAATCACTTCCTACCATTGGAGCCAAGAATAGGGCAGCATCTGCGACACGTGAAGTAATTATGACATTTGGATGGTACTTTTCCAGACACTCAACAATAGGAGCTGCTCCCATATACGTGCTTATCCCTTTCATTGATCAAACCAACGATGAGCTCACCTTTAAAAGACACCAATAATGAACAAAAAAGAGTAAAAGAAAAGTTTCTTGAGTGGCTGCCATATACCAAAACTACCAGCTTTGGTTGTAATTTATATTTTGTGAAGTCATGTTATACATATTGACTGGGAAAAAGTAATTAATTTTGCTCCTAATATGCAGGAGGGGAATATCATTATTTTCAACTGACATTAAATCTAAAAAGAAATGCACTTCATAGGATCCTAACCCTGAATCTACAATAAACAACAGTGTCTCTAACACGACCCTTGTGTTCAAAATTTGGTATGAGTACCAATATGGAATGTCTAACTCACTTGTATACTTGACCACCATTTGGGAGGGCACCAGAACAATTCTTGGAAATCAATCCTTACTGAACAGATAATCCATAAAACCTCTAAAAATAATAGAATAATTACCTGGTTCTTTTACTGAAACCTCATAAGCAACTGCAACTGAAACATTCAACCCCAGACTGTCTGCAATTTCTATAACGTTTCGCTGAGCCCCAGGGGGGTCCACTACCCAGGAAAGAAATGAAGAGAAGATAGATAAGTAATTAACCACCACCACCAGATCAAACCACCTCTCATAACTAGTAGAATAAGAATTTGAAACTCAATTGGACTTTAATATCTTACTTGCACCCATGTTGGTAATTATGCAAATATTTCTCTTTATAGCCAATGGAAGAAGCAATTTCATCCAATCTGCAACTATAGAGTAATTCAAATAATAGTCAAGAGCAAAGCACCGAACAGCTTGCAAAAACTGACTTAACATGAAAGGTATTAATGAAGATACAGTTCAAGAAATGTATACTGAGATAACTGATCATGAAGAATACCTTCTTGAGTAAATTTCCCGTATATTTCAACTTTTCCTTTTTCAGTTCAATGTTTCCCTTTTGCCCAACCCATTATAGTTACTAGAATATGTTACAACTACAAGATAACTTCCAGCGTAATTAACTTAACGAACAAGAAAACTCAGTCAGTAACTAGCCATAAAAAACCGACTAACTTCTTGGTGGTTCCATAACATCAGATCCAGCAATTGAATGTGAAGAGGAGTTGTCTTAAAACCAGTGTATGAAATACCATTACAGGAAGGAAATTGTTCTTTGCATCATTTCAAAGTACTTGCCCCATTTCATATTCTTTTTATATTATGCATGTTGCAAAAATATCCTCTCTCTTTTGGATAATTTTGAAAATCTCCTACTAAACCTAAGTATATATCTTGATAGCTCTCTTCTAACCATCCACTCATTTTTGCTCAATTGGCTGTGTGGACTCGAAGCAAACTTTGAACTGGACACAAAGGAAAAATGAGGAGTCAGATTGCAATCTGAGTACTGCATGAACTAACAATCTTGTTGCACAAAAGAGAAAACAATTTTCCACCAGAATTACCGTATACAAATGTCAATGTATGAAAAGGAGCGTCATTAGTTTTAGAAATACTAATATACTACCAACAAATGTAAGGAACCATTTGCCTGTTTCTTAACAAAAAACTACCATCTCAACAATCTTAGGAACTTTCAAGAAATATGAATATGAGAAAGAAATGATAAAATATAATTGATAGAAAAATTGTAGGCTAAATATGATTATAAAACATGGACATACTCCTTGAATCATAACCATCACCACCAGACAACATAACTTGACAGCGATCTGCAAGAGTGCGTTCTGCTAGGCATTCAAGTACGAGATAGTTTAGGGTTTTGACCCTCTGAAGCAATTTAAGAGCTGCTGTTGGCCTATCGCCTCCAAATCCAGCACCACAGCCAATGTACACCTTGTCTCTCTGTTTTTGAGGATTTACTCTCTGTCAACAGACACCAACACCTTAGTTCTAACAATTATTTCATCAACTTGTTTACAAAAGAATTAATAAAAAATTAAGAATGGAAATACGAACCAGCTTAATTGTGCAGTCATGGATGTCATCTTTACCCTGCCTCTCCATTAGCACCTGGTAACACAAGAGCAACTATTCTTAATTTCTTTCTGAGTGAAAAATAACGAGATAAGTCTTTTTTAAGGGGTGGAAAAACCAATCACATACCTCCTATAAATTAGCCTTTACTATTAAACATGTCTCATCATGTTTCAACTACACAATCTTGTCACATTTCAAGATAACATCAGTTTTCCATTGCATCAGCAACTCCAACAAGCAGAGAAAGATGCTTTCCAAAATTCTAAGTAGCGATCTTCTACAATTCTATGGCTACTCCAAACTTTATTAATACGTGTTAGAAAAGCACTCAACTTGTTTAAGTTCACGACGCAGTCCATTAATCACCTGATATATATTATCAGACTTTGGATGCGATCGATCAAATACTGTAAATTCATGAACCTCATTGTCGACCTCAATGGAACTAGCACCCGACGGTTTTTGAGTTCCAACACTCCGCATTCTTAACCTCGTGTTAGCGACACAATCCCAATCCCCTGCCGCAGCATATATGTTCGACAACATGGACAAATTACCTGAATCATATGGCTCTAGCTTAACCAAATGATCAAGAACCTCCCTCGCAAGTTCAACAGCATTATGCATACGACATGCCCCTAAAAGGGTTCCCCAAATGATGACATTTGGTTCCATTGGCATGCTGCGAATGAGCCTTACGGCTTCCTCAAGCCTTCCCTTGCGACCCAAAAGGTCTACCATGCAACCATAATGCTCAACTTCAGGAACAAGGGCGTAGTCCCTTTCCATCGTAGAGAAGTATTGAATGCCATCGTCGATCAATCCTGCATGCGTACAAGCACACAAGACTCCGATCATTGTAACTTTGTCAGGTGAGAAACCCTCTTCTTTCATTCTTTTGAAAAGCTCGAGTGCTTTTACTCCATGTCCATGCATTGCTAGCCCTTGAAGCATAGCATTCCAAGACACGACATCTTTATTTTTTATGTCATTAAAAACATTGTAAGCAATATTCAACCTACCACATTTTGCATACATATCAACCAAAGCATTGGAGATTTCAGTAGTACATTTCAAATTGTTGTTCTTAATGGAAGCATGTATTCTCTCACCAAGCCCAAGCAAACCAGACTCAGCACAAGCAGCCAAAATACCTATTACCGTCCCATTGTCTAATTTCAAGCGAGCCTTTTCCATTTGATCAAACAAACCAATGGCCTCCCTAGCTAGCCCTTTCTCAGCAAACCCAGAGATAATTATGGTCCAAGAAACCAAATTCTTCACTGGCATTTTATCAAACAACATTCGTGCCATCTCCATATCCCCTGCCTTGCAATACCCTAACACCATTGTCGACCAAGAGACAACATTCCTATCAGGCATTTCATCAAACAATTTAAACGCATCGTCCATTTTCCCAACTTTAACATACCCATCCAACATTGTGTTCCAACTAATACCATCCCTTTCAGGCATTTCATCGAACACCTTTCGAGCTTCTTCATATAACCCACCCTTCGCATATCCAGAGATCATTGAGTTCCATGACACAACATCTCTGCAAGCTCCCATTGACACAAACAACTTCTTCGCTGCTGAAATTCCACAAGACCCACATTTGGAATATGAATCAATAAGAGAATTTGGCACAAAGACATCCAACATGAACCCAAATTTCTCGATTTGGGCATGCACCATTTGAACAACAGGCAACCATGCATTCCCAGTACAAGCTTTCAAAAGAAACGGGAAAGTGAAATTATCAGGGTAGAATCCATCACATTGCATAGCAAAGAAAGTGGCGAAGGCTTGTGAAGGTTGTGAGTTATGGGTGTGGGCTCGAATCATAGTGTTGTACAAATGGACGTTTGGATATTGAACTTGATTGAAAGTGTTGGTGGCGAGAGGCATTTGGCGAGAGAGGGAGAAGGCAGATATGAGTTTGGGAACAACATAGAGGTCGAGGTGGAGATTGGATTTGAGGATTTGGGCGTGGATTTGCTTCACTTGGTTGAGGTCTGTACACTTGTGGAGATCTGAAAGCTTCTGCTCGAAGAGCTTTCGAGTGGAAAACCAGGAGGGGGTTCGAATTGGGACACTGCACATTTGCATGGCTTCACACGCAAAAATGGCAGACGGAGAAGCTTTAGCCACGCCCTTCCCTGTCTTGCACAGAAGGAGAAAACGCATAATTACGAGATAAGTTAGATAAGTAATCTGAACAAGCAGAAGGAGATTCCAAAGACATTCTCTATTTGGACAAAGAAGCCATTAGCTTGTTTAAGTTTCAGCTCAACCAAACGATATGAGAAGGCCTTCTGCATTATCTTTAAGTTACAGATTCTTCACTCATAGTACAAGTTTCTTCCAGCTATTCAACCAGTACGCAGCACCATGATAAATTTTCAAACCGAAATTAAGATTCTGAAGCTAGTAATCTAACTGTACGTGGTTTAAAAATAAAAATAATACACCCAACCCCAAACACAAGCACCATAAAAAATCAACAAGTGCAGCAACAAGATGAAACATGGTAGCTACCTAAACAACAGAATAATCTTCGATTGAGAGGATAATCGACAAAGCGCAGTGCGTAGATTGTGAACAGCCGCTTACCACTCAAAGCCTGCCGCCGCCTACCACTCGAAAGCCTGCCTTCGAGAAGAATGAGTTAGTTTTGCCTTGAGTCAGAATTTGATTGCACAGTCCTAACTTCAGTGGAATGGACAACGATAATTTTGGGTAAATACCACTTTCTAAAATCAGATTTGTCAAAACAGCCTGGAATAGTCATTTTTCTTAAAATGACCTTCTTGTTTCCAAAAGTGCCCCTCCTTGTTTTTAAGCATTAATTAGAGTAAGAGATCAATCCATCTATTTTAATTGAAGTGAAAATAGATAATTGATGTCTTGGTTAGCTTATAATATGAGCAAGTTCGTCAGGTACATATGGGTCAATACTCTAACAAATGTAGATAGAAATTGGCTAATTAATTTTAGAAACTAAATAAAAAAAGGGATGTAGAATGATATCTAAATGTTATTGTTAATGCGAAATTTAATTGTTGAATTTAAAATATTTAGAATTTTAGTGTCATTACCGGAGACAATTAGATAAATTTCAAGTTCTAAAGTAATTACTTTTCGTCGTCATTGAGATAGTGGCAATATGATTATGTTCAGTTTTATGTGCATAGATAAATTGTTGTTCATACAATACATGAGTGGCTCTAACACATACGTATGATATGGATAACTTATTTAAGCTTCGACTTTTTCAATGTATGATGTCAAAAGATTTTGAGTAAAGATTGAAAATTGAAAATAAATAAATGTATAACGATAGTTTCAATTTAATTAGAGATGGACTATTATTATCTATTAATGTAAGTTTGCTTACCTAAATAATAGACCAACCATTAAAACTTGACCAGACGCTTGATTAAAACTTAAATCTAGCACACAAAATAAAACATTGAAAATGATTAACAAATCAAATAACTTCAAAGTTAAAACATACGTATTTTAAACTTATTCCTTGACATAAAAAATGAGAAGTAGTGTCAAAGGTGTTTAAATATAAAATCAAGAAAGAATATGGTGAAATTACAAATTTGGTCTATGTGATCTGAAAAACAAAAAAAAAAAAATTGAGAGATTTAAAAAAAATTAAAATTTAGTTTTTATAGTTTTAAATGTTAAAATTTAATTCTTATGATTTGGTAAACATTACACGTGGTTTGATAAAAGCTCTCATAAATCGTTTCAACTTCGATGAGTAGTTTTATCGTTTGATATAACCCTAAAATATAATTATGAACTATTTCCAAATTATAAGGTCAAATTTACGGTTTAACCAAAGAATATCAAATAATTAATTAAGCCGATTAGGACGAAAAGAAAAGGCCAACTATCAAACATTAGGGCCATTTATACAAAACTAGAGTTATTTTGACAAATTATTTCGAGGGGTATTTAAATCGCACTCGTTAAAAAGACATTTATACCAATTAACCTGCGAAGCTTGCAAGGACTGATCGCAGGTCATCCCCAAGGTTTTTCAACTTCCTTCCGGCTTTGCTCGGCAGCTGCAGAGTGAACACAGCCATGGTGACGTCGCCGGTGGTGAACACCTATCCACTTTCCAGCTACACCTTCGGTACCAAAGAGCCGAAGCTCGAGAAGGACACCTCCGTCGCTGATCGTCTTGCTCGCATGAAAGTCAAGTACTGCAAATTTTCTCGATTCCTTAAACCCTAGTTTTTGTTGTTTTCAACGTCTTAGGGTTGTATTGTTCTTGAAAGCTAGGAACTCTGACCGTTTCTTATGGGGGATTCTTAGTCATTTTACATTTGATTCGTATATCACTGCATTGAATCGTGGAAAATGCTGTATGATAATGATTATCCTTGGCCATTTGTTGCAAGATTTGATCATACAGGGTTTTATGAAATTACATGGCGCAAAGTATAGAGGCAAGTAGATAATGTGTTTCTAATTTCATGAAAATGAGCAAGCTTGGTATGGAGGGCTTTTTTTTTTTTGGGGGGGGGGGGGGGGGGGGGGGGGGG
>QLSR01000027.1:1543074-1572585 GCA_031780015.1 Citrullus colocynthis | reverse complement strand
GTGGGGGGGGGGGGGGGGGGGTGGCGGCGGGCTGGCTTTGAAATAGAGTTCTGGGTGAAAGTTTTATTTATTTATTTTATTCAAGCTATTTGTTCATAGGTAAACTTACTGTTTTCTTATTGTTATTTGTTTCTTCTTTATTCCCGGCCTGAAAATTTGATCTTCCATTCACTGGCTTTGGAGGGACATTGAGTGGAATGAGTAACATGTACTGATGTTTGGTTCACAGCTATATGAAGGAAGGCATGAGGACAAGTGTTGAAGCAATTCTGCTGGTTAGTGTGTACCTTCTTCATATATAATCTTAATGTACTCATGGCCTTGCTTTGTTATTAATATTATAACAATAAAAAAAAGTAGCGTTTAAATAGATGATTAGAATGTAGGGTTACTAGTTGGATGTCATGGTTTGCGTCTTGATTTGTGAATTGTGAATCATTGCAAATGCTTTTGTAACAAATTATTATATTGAAAAGGGGAAAAAAATATTGTCTTACTTATCTACATCGTTTATCTAAATTATTGGCATACAGGTATGCAGTTATCAGGGAAAATTGTGTTGTTGAATCCTTTGTTCTCCTATTTGTTCTTTACCTGAGTGGTATGCATTGAACTGAAAGACAGGGATCACTAAATCTGAGCATTCATCATTATCAACTTTTAGATTATACCAAAAGCAAACATCCAATCAAATCTCTGTATGCTTTAACACGGGATCTCCTCGCTTGTGATTGCTTCGAACTGGAAATTTTGCTGTAATCCATGGAAGCCCGTGTACACTTTAATACTCAATGGATGCATTGTTTCTTATATGTATACATTTTTTTAAAAAAAAAAAAATTATGATTACATTTTATTTCAAATATATTAACTGATCTATTTTTGTTTGCCGAGTTAAAGTATATATTTTAGTACCTCTGTAACTGACATTTATGTATCTGGTAAAACAACTCCAAAATATCCAAAATCTTGTATGATTTTAAGCCAACCTCAAGTTGGATTTAAAATACAGAATGTGACCCAAAAATTCACGAGCAATCAAGTTCCTAGATGGATGGTTGGAGATGCCTCATTCTTTCTAAATCTGGTAGGGTGAACCGTGCCCAACCCAATCCCTCCTCAGTAGCTTGCCTCTCTATCACTTTTCTCTCCCAAGTGCTCCAAAGAATGTTGCGACTTCTATGGAAAAATTTATTACACTTTGTGTGGAATGGTGGTGTTTACAGACTTGATAGTAACTTAGTTAGATGGGATTAGACAGCCCTGCCAATTGCCAATTGTCCTTGGAGATTTACTCAAGAGAAGAGTTCTTTGTGGCACAAGGTTATTTCTAGCATTTATGGCGTTAAACCTCAGGGTTGGATGATTGATGACTTCAGAAAAAGGAAAAAGGAAATAGGTCTTGAGTGGATATTGCAAGGAGTTACCCCTTCTTAGCTCGTTTTTCCAAATTCAAGGTAGGTTGTGGCAGGAACATCTGCTTTTGGCATGATATTTGGGTCGAGCAAGCTCTTTGGAAAGATTATTTTCCTGACATTTACATCGTATCTTTTATAAAGGAGCATTGTCTTAGATTTTTGGGACAAGAATAACCCCGTGTGGGACCATAGCCCTAGAAGAGGGCTTTTTTTATTGTGAGATGGATAGTTGGTTTGGCCATGTGGAAAAGCTTAACTCCATTCAATTGGGAGAGGGTGTGGATCAAATTCTTTGGTCCCTTGAAGGCTATAGTATGTACTTTAGTAATTTGACCTTTCAAAACTACTACTAGAGATATTCATTTTTCCCATAGGGATTCCCCGTTTAGGGAGGGAATGGGGAAAAAATTCTTCGTAGGCTAAAAGGGGACACAAACCCTGGCCTAGTGTTTTAAAAAGCCCTTTCGGGCACGCACCTAGTCTCAAGGCATAAGTCTAGCACCTCACTTTTCAAGGTGAGGCTCACAAAATAAGGCACCCCCAAGGCCTTGGGATTTTTTCTTTATTTTAAAAATATTATAATAATTAGGATTTTTCCTTCTTTATTAAAAAAAAAAAAAGAAAAGAAAAGTCAAACTTACTAAGCTTAAATGCAAAATTTCATGTGTTTAGGGTTTTTTTTTATTTTTTATTTTTTTATTTTTTACATTTCCACTTCAACTATGTATTACTTTATGTGTTTAGGGGTTTTTTTTTCACATTTCCACTTCAACTAAGCTTAAATGCAAAATTTCATGTCTTCTTTATGTATTACTTTTATATATAGTTTGCCTCACAAAAAAAATTTTGCGCCTTGAGCTTTAAAAAACGTTGCCCTGCCCCATTAGCCCTTTTTTTGTTTATTATAATAATTTAATGTTTCAAATTTTATTGTTTAATGGTCAAGAAAATCAAGATGTTTGAACTTTGAATTGAACATTTAAATTTAGATTATATATATATGAATAATTTGATCTGTGAGTATTTTTTATTAGAAAATTAGAGCAATTTCTCTTTAAATTCAAATTTCCACGTGGAACTAATCATGGAGAATTTAACTATGCAATTCAAACTTTTTCATAGTAGTGGTTTACGTTAACGGTTTTTTCCCCTTTCGGCCTTCTTCTTTTTTTTTTTTTTGGCTAATTAAAATTTAAAAAAAGAAAAAAGAAAAAAAGGAAAATTTCCCCACAGGGAACTGGATCCCCGCTCTAATCCCCATGGGGAATTGGGAATGAATGGGGAGCGAGGAAGCCATCCCCGTCCCACCCAGTCCTCTGGACATCTCTACTTGCTACTAAGCGTACTAAGGCCAATATGACTATGACGAGTAGAATTTGGAAGCATAAATGCTTGAAAAAGATGAAAGTCTTCCTTTTGTCCTTGGTTTCTAGAAGTCTAAATATTGATGACAAACTTCAAAGAAAATCTAGAAGGTGGTCTCTTTCGCTTTTGAGTTGTAGGATGTGCTTGGATATGGAGGAAACCCTTGATCACCTCTTACTCCATTGTGACTTCGGCACAAGATCATGGAGGTACTTGGTTGAGAATGTAGGCTTATCTTTTTGACTCCTTAAGAAAGTGGATGATTGGCTTATGGAAGGTATTCACGCATGGAACTTGATAAAAGAAGCCAAGATCGTGAATTAGTGCCTTTAGAGCTCTTTTATGGCACATTTGGAAGAAACGAAACCTTCGCTCTTTTGAAGATATGTCTTTTTGCTTTGGGTTGTTCTCTTTTTTTTTTTTTTTTTTTTTTTTTTTTTTTGAAGACAACCTAATTTATTATTAGCGTTCACTTTATTTAAAAGAATATTGTTTTTTTTCTGGTAACAATCAAAATCCAATTACAATATGAGAAGAAGGTTTATCTTATTTTTAAAAAGATTCCTGAATCATGTGTTGTTGCACTCTGGTGCAGGGCTTAGGAATTCGTCCTGGAGTTATTGATGGGGCTATTAGTATCTCTGCAGTTCAGGTTTGCCACTTTGCTTTTGTTTGTGGTTATTGAGTGATCATTTATCATTGTAAGGTTGTCGTGGGGTTTAAGTTTCAACTTTATCCTAATGTTTCAAAGTGTAATATTAGCAAGATCTTGCCTCATCCTTTCTGGTTCTTATTTTCATGATTACATGACCAATTTATTAGCATTGGGAGTTGAAGTGCAGNTTTTTTGTAATCTTATAATCCAAAGTCTTGGTGGATTTCTTTACTCTACGAAATTCTTTTGTAGCTACAGCCTGTTGATGATTATTAGCGATTGGAAGGCTCTTAGGTGTAGTTCTCTCTCTCTTTCTTGGAGGAGGGTACTCTCTACCCTGGACCCTTGGGGTGTTCTTGTTCTCTTTTGGAATATATTCCATTTGTTTCCTTTTTTTGAAAAAAAAAGCCATGAGCAAGATGTAAAACAAGCTCACTGAAGTTGAGGCTTTAGGAATTGTCTACCATGCATTAGCAATTTATTTATGACATTTGTGGATGAAATTAAGTCCAAATGTAGTTGGGCAATAGGATTTCAGTTCATTGCATCATGCTTCCCAACCTGGGAATGAACTAAATGCCATTCTACTAGTAAGATGGTGACATGACAATAGCTAGATACATCCTTTGTTAAGTTGGCCAGCTCGAGCACTGAAGAGGATCTCTGCTCTTTATTCTAGATTTGAAGGAATTCACTCTCTCCTTGAAGGTCTTGACTAAGGTTCCGTTAGGTCTAATAATAAATTAATGATGAAGCAGCCTTTAAAGAAAATAAGGTTTTACTGGTGATGAGAAGGATGGAAAAGATAAACCATTAAGTTGTGATGGACAAGGATTAATTTTACTTCCCCACCTAGCTACTTTAGGTTGGGGGGTAGGTCCTGGTGTGGTGGGGAAGTTATAGGTGAATTCTACTAAAAAAAAAATATAAGTATAGGTAAAATATCTCTCTTCTATGCGAAGCGAACTTTTTTAACAGTGGAGTCTACGAAAAAGTTCCATTTTGTTAAAAAAATACCAACAAATTCTATATTGTTTCTACAGATCTTGAGCCTTCTTCCCTTTCAGCTAGCGAAAAGACGGACCAAACCCTATCTATCACCTCACGCTCTTCCAGGGTCAAAGCAAAAGTATAGTGGACCTCAGAAAGATCGATTCTCAAATATGCACTTCGAGCTTCTGACCAAATGAAGAAATCATATTGGAGAACCATAGCATTTCGTGATTCATTGGTAAATCAACTTTGATTCTCTATCAACCAATAATATGGGTCTTCCTTTTAGAGGTAGAAGCGACGTAGTATTGTAGGGAGAATGCTTTCAAACAACTTTGCGCAGAAACGAGAGAAGTCATGGAACATAGTTGAAGAGAAGTTGTGAAGATTGCATTTCATTTTTCAATAACGACGCTAAGAAGACCAAGCTGATGGAGGTTGGAGATTTGGATTCATTTGCTTAACTGCCTTTATTTATAAGCTTTTAGATTTAATGTATGTTGAAACTTGATAGACCAAAGCAAATGCTGCCAAAGGCTACACTCAGAACTAGTGAACAGGAAGAGAAAACAAGAAAAGAAAGGCTAGGTTCTTAAGATCTCAAGAAGGCATACAATATGTTGACAGGCACTTTCTTACATCAGAACTTCATAACAGAGGTTGGTTGAAATGGATCTAGAGCTACATCTCTAATGCTACATTTTCTATTTTTGTCTATAGATGACCTAAAGGAAAAGATTCAGCCTCCAAGGACTGTTACTTATTTGAGGAGATTCGTTATCTTATTTTTGTTTCTAATTAATGAGAGCTGTGCTAAGTTGAATGCTGGATACAGTTACAGCCAGGTTTTTCTAGGAGCTAACATAGTCAGAAACGCCATCAAGATTAATCAGTTGTAATATGTTGATATTTCTACTTTATGTGCCTACTATAAGGCTGGCGTTGAAGAATCTGAGTAAGGTGCTGTAGCAGTTAAAGCAAGCATTAATGTGGATCATTTGCTGCTATGTCAGTCGTGTTTCAGGCTCTTGTTGGCAAGGATGGAGAATCACTAGGACTTTCATTCCTTGTGAGCTAGAAATATGGGCTCAATCAGGGAGGTGAAATACAATCGGGGGAGACAATAATGCTACTGGATGCCCTTAGATGTATATCTCCAAGTTCATATAGGAAACTAATGATTACCGTGTGCTGAAAATTGGAAGGAAATCCAATCTTTAGCCACAAGGAGAATGGCCATTTGCATACCTCTTCCTTAGACTTAATTTTCCAAAAATTTTGGGAAAAAGATCAATGATCAATAATGGTTGGAATTTCACTAGAAGCTTGATTTTAAGAGAAATTTGTTGATAAGAAAAATGATCAATAATGGATGGTGAAATAGTGAAATCCGATACTTCGTATATCAGAAAAAGGAAAGATCCGTCAGGTTCAGGATTGATCTTTAATAATGAGTTAGATCGCACCAATATCAATCCATTTTATTCTATTTATTCCAAGACAAGGGTTCCACAATCTCCTAGTCAAAATCAAGGAACTATTTGTACGTTGTTGAATAGAAATAAAGAACGCCAATCTTTTCGAATTTTGTCAGCATCGAATTGTTTGCAAATGGATCTATTCAACGATGTAAAAGATTAGAATGTCATAAAAGAATCAAGTAAAAAGGATCCTCAAATTGAAATTAGTACAGGGGCTGCCTAACCTTTCAAATTTTGATAAGAAAAATGAACCATGTTGATGACTCTAAAGGAGTCCAGAAACAGGAGGATAAGGAATTCAATCCTAAAGCTAAAGAGGTTGGTAGAATAGGGCCTCAATTATACGAGGCACACTATGATTACAACAAACAACGTTCTTAGGGTACACCCAAGGGCAGTGGCGAAAAAGGGTATCTCCCCTTAAACTTAGACTCTTTCTTTTTCTTTTCTTATTCTTTCTCTTCTTCTTCTTCTTCTCTCTCTCTCTTTTATTTTTAATAAAATTATAAGAAACAATTTCCATAGACTTAGACTTGTTTGTGAAGATTCTATAGTTTCTCTCAGCCTATAATTACAGCAACAGCAGCTTTGATAGAATTAGACCAGAGAATTCTAGTTTTCTGCCTTTTTGAGTTGGGCATTGAATGATTGTTAAAGTCACTATGCTCTCTCCTTGTTGCAATTTAGTAACTGATATTCACAAGAGTCGTGTATTATACTGCGGTACCACTTTATCTATTTCATTTTTGTCCTTTCAATTTCACAGGTGCAAGAACATAAACATCCCCATATTCTACTTTTGCAAATAGGCAATACCTTTTGCAAGCTCCCTGGGGGACGGTTGAAGCCAGGAGAAAATGGTAAGATTTTGTATTCAATGGAAGCCCCCCACATCCCATTGAGTAAAAAATCTCTCTCTCATGTTTATTTTAACATCTGCAGAAATTGAAGGTTTAAAGAGGAAGCTCACGAGCAAACTGGGTGCAAATTCACCCTCTCTCCAGCCTGATTGGCAGGTTCAAATCATTTATTCTCTTTTTGTGCGCAAATTTATTTACTGAAGTTATATATGTTCCTTCGAGGAATTAGCTTCTTCATTGCAAACTTCCTGCAGATTGGTGAATGTGTGGCTATTTGGTGGAGACCAAACTTTGAAACTGTTATGTATCCTTATTGCCCCCCTCATATTACGAAACCCAAGGTATGTGGATCCCCCCACACCCCCACATAGTGCTTGATGACACCTTTTTGTGGCAACTTTGATCGTCAAAGTTTAAAACAATAGATTGGAGAACTTATAATAAAAAAACAAAGAAAGTTAAATTAATAAAATAAACATTTTACACTTCTCAAATAAGTTACAAAGTTAAAAAGGTTAAACTTAAAGGGCTTATTGTTTATAATGCACATCAACATTTTGCTGCTTTAGTATTTTTCATCAATTTTTTTTACTATACAATAGAAATGTTGGTTAACCCCTTATGTATTGAACTAACGGACATGTGAAGATTTCATGGAAATGTAATACCCTGACTTTGATGGGAAAAATATAGGGTATCATGTATACTGATATATATCTTTTACAAAGATCATTTTAGTTGGATTCTGCTTTGTTGCTTTTTTCCGGCCTTCATTGTGTGAGAAGTGAGAATTGTAGATAATTCCCATCATTCATTATTCAAACTGATCTTATGGCCTCTTTATTCTCTCTTTCTTTCCTTCTTACTTCGATTAGGATTATAAAAAGAGCATAAATCCTTTTCAGACAAAAAAAAACTTTTATCTTTTATTTATACTTGACTGATACTGAATATTCTTTTTCAATTCCATACGGAAAAAGAAAAAATCTTAATCAAGGTTTTGGATGATCCAGGAATGCAAAAAGCTTTTCATTGTTCACTTGTCTGAAAGAGAGTACTTCGCCGTTCCTAAAAATTTGAAGCTGCTTGCAGTTCCTTTGTTTGAGCTCTATGACAATGTGCAGGTATGTTGCCTTTTTTCTTCGTAAAAACGAATTTCGTGCATATTAATTAATTTTATTTTATCATGTTGGGCAATGTCAAAAACCTGCTGAACTATAAGCAATTAGTATGTCGTGTGGTGGATATCAAGGGAAAGATAAATTATAGATTGATTTTCTGGATACTGGATGATACTGATAGTACCTGTAAATCCCAGTAGCCTCAAATATCATGCTATTTACAAGCTAAATATTAGTTTTCGGTTTTTCGCACTCGATCACAGAGATATGGACCAGTTATATCGACGATCCCGCAGCAGCTTTCCAGGTTTCAGTTCAACATGATCACCACATGAGGTTGCAAATCAAGAACCCTTAAAATTTGTAGCAGGCGTGGACTCCAATTTGCTTGAGATAGTTAGAACTCAGAGGACATTATCAACCTTGCTTGAGATAGATTAGCATACTTAATGACTTTCTTGTTCTCGACCTTTTTGTCGATGTGTTTGCAAGGCAAATCCCGAGGAAAAAAAAAATATATGTTGCTTCAAACTAGAGCGGAAAATGAAAAATCGACTGAGTTTGTGTAACAATTTAACTTGATGAAAGGTTTAAGAGTGTAATGTACGTCTATTGAATCAATTATTAAAGTGGTTAATTTGTGGAAATTAGACATTTTTTGTTCCAACTTCCAAGTCAAAATGATAGTCTTAGCTCTTTGCTTCTCTAGTTTAATGCTATTTGGGTCATTTTTTGAGTCAATAACATTGCTTTCTGTTTCGCTTTAGAGTTTTTCATCCAAGTAGATTTGTAATTAACAGCCTTAGGAGGATTCTAAATATCTTTTTGTCCCTTTTATTTTTAGTTTTTTTTTGTCCCTTTTATTTTTAGTTTTTCCAATTTTAGTACCTCTTACTACTTTTATGCAAGAAAATACAATATGTAAATATTTTTTAAAAATCTATAATAAAAATGTTAATAAATAATAAAAAGTTTTTAAAAACTCGATAATAAATTAGTAATAGGGATTAAAAATTGAACAAGTCAATGACTAAAATGGTATTTTAATCTTAAAAATAATTTGACTTAAAAGAGTCTATGAAGTCAATTATTTATACACTACTTCAATATGAGTTTCTCTGTTTTTTTATTTTTCTATTTTATTTTTTTCATTAATGTCTTCAAAATTCAATAAGGTTTTAAAAACTAAAAATGTAAAATTAAAATTTTGTTTTTGTTTTGAAATTTAGGTAATATAATTCAAATGATTATTTGTGAGATGATGAGAAATAGAGTGGGGTGACAAATCAAACAGAAGTTTTAGACACAACAAAATTAAAGTTGTGTATTATAACTACTTGGTTATCACTACTTTCATTTATTAATTTTTCTGTTTTATTATCTACTTTGATTGCATTGATTTTTCTTATTATTATTAAAGTAAATGAGCAAGAACAAACAAAATCGATAGCACATCCTTTTACAAAGTCCAAGTTTAATTATTTATTGCATAGGCAATGAAGCATTCATTGCACATTAAATAATATCGGGATTTTGTTATTCAATGTTACGGTAAATAAGTAATTACTTCTTTTATTATTATTATTATTATTATTATTATTATTATTTAGTCTTAATAAATGGCCTAATTAATTATTAATTAGTTTGTCCCTAATTAATTTCACCCATCAATAATATTCATTACTCGTTAAAGAAAACCATGTTTTGATTTTTGATAATTATTTGAATTTTACTTTAACAAAAATTACAATTATAGACCATTTCTCTCATCTATTTGTTTTTTTTTTTTTTTTCTTTTGTTATCTACTTTTTAAATAAAGTTTTAAAATTAAAGCTAATTTATGGAAACTAGAAAAAGCAAGCCTCATTTGATAAAATTGTGTAAATTATTATTCTTATTTTAAGAAAAAGTAAGGTCTAACGTTTAAAAAATAGTTTCATTAATTAAGGGTTATACATAAATATAAAATGTTTAAATTACTGCTCTCACATTGTTGACTTTGATTAGAAAAAATTATATGATATAAATAGAATGAGTAAATATTATAAGGATTAAAGACATTCATTTCCTTCGTAGGAATTCTTGTGTAGAAACAAATTAATGGAGATAGGATGGTGAATGCTCCGTCTCTCTCCCCAATTCCACCCGTTTGCCTTTTATTGATTATCATAACAATTATTGTGTTGTTATTATTGCATTTCATGTTTTATTGTTGAATAACCAAGATAAAATATATATACACATATGTTGGAATTGAAAATTTAAAGTTAGATTATATATATGTGAATAATCGTTTAGGTAATTTTTTCATTCGAAAATTTAGTAATTTATCTCTAGATTCAAATGGTTTAAGTAGAATTAATCATATATTAATAAAATTGGTAAGAAATTTAACTAATTGACTAAAACTTTTCAATAGTAGTTATTTAAATTAATTAATTTTTTTTAAAAACATAAAACAATAAAAAATAAAATAAAAAATGAATATTTTGTCTCCACAAAATTAAATAGAGAATTTCGAGGGGAATGATGAATAAAATAGGAAAGTCATTTTCAGTCCTGCCCCAGAACATCTCTAATTGAATACTTAAACCTTTTCCAATAAACCACTGAGCTTGCCATAATTCGAAAGCGACCCCACTAAATGTCGTAAAATTGAAAAAAAAAATCCCAATTTTGAGTATGTATAGAAACTAGGGATGATATTCGGTTTGGTTTTGTTGATTTTGGGGTCAACTAAGAACCAAACAAACTAATCGTTTTTTAGAAGAAATATCCAAAACGATATAAAGGACAAAATCAATAGATTGATTTTTATTTGATTATGACATTTTCATTTTTTTTCCAATTTTGTTTTGAATTTTTAATTTTTGCTAATTTTTAATTAAAATTAGGTCCACTTATTTTTTTTTTTATAAATTGAAATTAGACATTTATCTTTGACACTTTCTAAATTAAAAAAAAAAACATACTCACTTGCACCATGATGATAAAAATACTAAAAGATACCTAATGTTATAATTTATTTTTAAAATGTACTTATCATGAGTTCGGTTCGGTTTTGATTGATTTTTCTATCAAAGTTCAATTCGAACCAATATATTTTAATTTTTTCTAAATACGAACTAATGTATCCAATTTTATACTTAAAAACCCAAATCAAACCAATGAATCGATTTAAATTGATTTGGTTTTTAGATTTTTGTGAGCCATACACATGTGAAGGAATGAGAATTAAATCCACGTGGGTCCCATTTTGGAGGGAAAGTTATCCACATTTGTGATGACCTGTCCATCTTCAACAATTGTCAAAATAAAGTTAATGACCAAACGTCTCCTTTATAGCGCGTGAGTACACGAACCAATCATCATCGGCCACCACACCCACTATCGCACTTGAACCACGCGCTCTCGTTCTGCCCCACATGGCGTTTCATTCTTTCACTCGGATTCGTCCAGAACCCAAAAGCAGAGAATTCCATTTCTTCCACTGCCAATTTTCAGTCCCAAAACTCCCATTTGTTTCCCTGCCAGCTTCCTGCAGATTCTTGAGCAAAATCCAAATGCACTAATCTGAGGTATTCTTCTTCTTCTTCTTCATCTTGACCTCCTGGTTGGTTCTTGAGAAAATCTCAGCTAATTTCCTTATATTCAGCATACTGTTGCAACTAATTAAAGGGAAATTCTCGAGTAAACGTGGGTTTTGGGCTTCGAGATTTTGATAATCTTGTCTGTTTTTCTTGTCTCTACTTGGACTGAATAGCTACACATATTTTGTTAGAGAAAATTATGATTGTAGAGCCTCATTACCATTTTTCTATGAACACTGAACGGAGAATATTGTAATTTAGAATTGTGGAAGTGCGTGTTTAGTTTTGGGTATCAGTCTATAGAGATTGCACGAAAGCTCTAAAGAAAATATGGCAATAACGATGGGGGAAAAATGGAAAATACTATCATTGTTAAACTATAACTAAATTTATAAAGTTTGTGCGAATAGATTAGAGTATATTTAATCATATATATCTATGACAAAAATCAATCGACAATGGAGTAATTGTATGCTACGGATGCAACTTAGTCTCATTCATGTTGGAAAGGAATTTGATCTCATTATTGATGAATGTTTGAATAAAAAAAAAATAGAATTGAGGAAAAGCAAAGGTTCCTATTTCATTCCGAGTAATCTCTACGCTGTTTGCAACTTGGGTATATCATTACTTCCGATCAAAGTACGTGCGTGTGTATCTTCTTAATGTTCTCCCTCGACTTATGGATTCCAAAATCAACACGAGACTCAATAAATGGCTATCAGAGTTTAGAAATCGTCATGGTAAAAATTTGAACGCATTATTCATATTACCAAGTTAAACCATCATTAAACTAAAAAACACAACTTGATAATGTAAAGTATATATTTATTCTTTTATATGTGTTCTTAATGTTTATCCATGCAGTGCCATTGGATTGAAATTTCCTGCCAGGCAGTTAATGGAAAATGATATTTCCTTGCATTTCTTTGTAAAGCTACATTATGAAGATTCACTTCTTGCTTTGCATCTTTCTCTCTATCTCTCTCAATGGCATGCTATTATTTGTTTTCCCATTTGAGTGAAATCGTGTTACATTTTGTTCTTAGGACAGGACATAATGGACAATGCCTTTTAATGGTATTTGCCATGTTATTCTGCTGAAATGAAACACAAGAGGAATATAGCTAGTGGACGATCGGATGTACTTGAAGTAGTATATTGACTTTCCATGAACATGACAACACTATCTTTAGCATCCAGAAACGTTGTAAACAAAGATTGCTGGTTGGAATTTCCTAGTCTGTATTTTGTAGAAGGTCCTTTGGCTGGCAAACTCCTTAGAAGTTCATATAGAAGAGGGTATGGATTTTGGTTGGATGATCCAAAATTTCCCCGGATTAAGAGCAGGAACAAATTTTGTGTCACTGCAAAGGTTAAAAAGTGGAGGAAACATGATTATCCTTGGCCAGATGATATGGATCCAAACATCAAAAGTGGGCATTTGACTTATCTGTCTTACTTCAAGCCTCTGACCGAGAAACCAAAACCAGTCACACTTCCATTTGAGAAGCCTCTGGTTGATTTAGAGAAAAAGATTATTGAGGTAAGTTCCTTCTCTGAGTTTGAAAAAATTACAGGAAGTTCTTTGAATGTTGTTTTCATGAATTTGAAATCTTTCATTAATGTTTTGTCTCAATGAAGGAGCCTATTTTTAAAGCTTGGGCTTCTCATAGTGTATTTTTTGCTTAACTCTCTCTCGTTCAGATTCGTAATTTGGCTGATGAAACCGGTTTAGATTTCAGTGATCAAATTGGTACACTCGAGAACAAGTATCAGATGGTATGTTTAGTTGTACTGCCCTGTATTATTTCGTTTGTCTGCCTTATCTTGATATTGTAATCTTTCTGTATTAAGTGCTTTTTCTGGTCTTTGTTTCAAGTTCAGGCTCTTAAAGATCTGTACACACATCTGACACCAATTCAGCGATTATCAATTGCACGACATCCCAATAGACCAACAGTTCTTGATCATATATTAAACATCACGGAAAAGGTTCCTTGCTAGTAATTATACTTTTTACATCTTATTTATAGCAATTGAGTGTTAACTTTTTACCTTTTTGTTTCAATCAGTGGGTAGAACTCCATGGAGATCGTGCTGGGTATGATGATCCAGCTATCGTTACTGGCATTGGGAGCATTGAAGGTAAAAGCTACATGTGTATAGGACACCAGAAAGGTAGGAACACCAAGGAGAACATTGCTCGCAATTTTGCAATGCCAACACCTCATGGGTAAGTCTACAAGTAAACCAAAAATTAGGAAGACTAGAATGAGTACAAATGAAATATGTTGACTACTCTTTCAACATCAGAATCTAATGTTCTTCTCCAGCGGCCTTTAAGGGTGGCCTTAATTGCAAGGGTTTAAGACGTTTGGAGGTACTCTCCAGTAATTTATGTTGTTTGGAACCTAAATAAAAGTGAGAAGAAAAGTTTTAGTGGATAGGCTCTCAAGTCAATATGAGCAAATTTTCTTTTGTTTGGTAAATATTGGATTGGATTACTAAAGAAAACCTTTGTTCGGAAAAACAGCTACCGGAAGGCTTTACGGATGATGAAATATGCTGATCATCATGGTTTGCCTATTCTTACTTTTGTTGACACTCCTGGGGCATTTGCTGATCTAAAATCTGAAGAACTTGGACAAGTGGGTGACTCTTTTCATTTCAACATGGAAATTGAACTTTGGTGTTGATTTGATAATATGGTATTGGCTAACACTTTTCTGATTTTTGCAGGGTGAGGCAATAGCCCATAACCTGAGGACCATGTTTGGTCTAAAGGTTCCCATTGTAACAGTGGTAACTGGTGAAGGTGGTTCAGGAGGAGCTCTTGCCATTGCTTGTTCAAATAAGATATTCATGATGGAGAATTCTGCTTTCTATGTTGCAAGGTACGATAATTTGAATTCTTATACCAATAAATAAATAAATTAAAAACGGTGCTAGAACTTTTAGTTGCTCAGACACTTTTAAAGAAATGATTGATCAAGTTTTTATGAGCTAGAGAACATTCTGGTGTTTAGTTATGACACTCGTTTTAAATATAAATGATGCTGGAGGTCTCATGTCTGCATTTAACCCTGCATTCAAACAAACTTTAAGCCCTTTTGATCCTTGTCAACAATGGAGTAATACTAGATAACCGAACAAGATTTTGTCATCTTAGAATATTTGTAGCTCCTATACTAGACTGTTTCTTGAACCTGTTTCTCCTTTCAGTCCTGAAGCCTGTGCTGCAATATTGTGGAAATCCTCCCAAGCAGCTCCTAAGGTATTTCATCGATTTGATGATTGAACGTATTTGAAAACAAGACCAGCTTTGTCTAACTCACGAAGTTTCTTACCCGTGTAGGCTGCAGAGAAATTGAGAATCACAGCTCAAGAACATTATAAGCTCAAAATTGCTGATGGTATCATCCCTGTAAGTACTCTGTGGAACCATGTACTCTTGAGTGCTTACGGAATTGGAACCATTTTATCTCATAGTTAAAGCCGCACCATTTTCTTGCCTGGCCTCACCTCCTTTCTAGTTATGATTGAACAAAAAGAAAGAAAAGAAAAGAAAAGAACTTCGTAGTCCAATTGTTACTTGCTCTTTGGTATGACCCCACGAGGTCTCTTGTCCTCTAATGCTGATTTGCTCTGTTCTTTTTCGTTTGTCCTTTATGAAGCGTGTAAAACAAGAGAGATGATAGTGTAAAAGTAAAAAAAGAGTTGCGCTGCAATTACAATTAGACAGTTGATAATTGTCCTAAATGAAAGAAAACATGGGCCAGGTACAACAGTTCTTTGTTGGCGTTTCACTCTATTGAGATGTGTTACAGCGTCTCTTAAGTTTGCTAACTGTTTCAATTCAACCTTTGTGCCCGTCAGAGAGATGAAGCTTCAAGAACTTGAACACTACGTACTATATAATTGATACACTAATTAATAAAATGACAAGACGACCCAAAAACTTTTTATTTAGCCTACATTTTTAATAATAAACTCAGCTGATGCTATGGCTTCTCCTAGACATTGCTTATGTTATATTGATAATTACTGCTCACAGGAGCCTCTCGGTGGTGCACATGCTGATCCTGTATGGGCCTCCCAACAAATTAAGTCTGCAATAATCCAGGCAATGGAGGCAAGTATCTTTCACATCTTCCCATTTGGAACCGTATAAATTATAAACTTCATATTGGCTCTTTCCTAATCTTCAGTACCATTGTTTTGAACAATGCTCTATTTTATTCTTACACCCTCCAAGAAGCTATTCTCGTACACGTGTATCTTTTGGATTTTTTTTTTTTTTTTTGGGTGATTTTAGACCCATAATATCATTATATCCCTGAATATCTGTTATCTAATGGGCTCCTGGACTAATTTCAGAGGCCAACCTATATCCCCTTTGGTCTTCATGCCATTGAACTGCAGAAAAGCTAATGGAAGATTTTAGTACTTTAAATTGGTGGCGAGCATGGAGTTTGAACCCATGACCCTAAAGTCCCCCTTGTTTTTTTTAACCTACCCTTTGACCTCTAGATTGGTGCATGGTGGTTTTGAGTAATTGCTTACGAAGGCTTGCAGTTCCTGGATCGAGCGATTGTCCCTGTGTGTCAATTTTCTCAAATTTTTGTCAATTAGAAGTTTTCTTGAAATGGAAGCATTTGAGATTAGGAGATGTGCTAGCTATCTCCATTTACTAAATGTGTTTTCGTTTCCTAATGAATCTCCCTCTAATAAAAGCTAGAATGGACTTTATTCAGGAATTGTCAAGCATGAGTACAGAAGAGTTGCTCCACCACCGAATGCTCAAGTACCGACATATTGGCGGTTTTCAAGAAGGTGTTCCCATTGATCCACAGAGAAAACGCAAGATGAAGCCATCTCAAACCAGCCTGCCAAAGGCTGATGACATAGAATCAGAACTTGAGGATCTAAAGAAGAAGATTCTAAAAGTTAATGGCCCATCTGATCCAATCACATCCCAAGCAATTGAGAAACTCAAGCAAGATGTTGACAAAGAAATAACCAATGCATTCATCTCCATGGGCTTACAAGAGAAGCTTGAATCACTCAAGCTAGAACTCTCCAAAGCTCCAAATGGGTCCCCTAATCAACCACTCAGCAGAAACCTGAAGGAAAAAGTAGACAAAATCATGCAAGAATTCAAGCAGAACTTATCAAAGCCTGGTTCCTATCTGGATTTGAAACAAAAGCTTGAAAAGCTAGACGTGGTTAACAATCTCATTGAGCAAAAAAAGAAAAGTGAGGAACTTAAAACAGAGATCAACAACAAAATCCCATCAGAGACAAAAGAAAAACTGAAACAATTGAAGGAAGCTTGGGAAAATACCATCGCTAATAGTGCCCCAATTGACAAAAACCTCATAGAAGAACTGGAAAGAATCAAAGCAGAGCTTGTGAATGTCTTAAAGACAGCAAATTTAGAAGTCATTGGAGTGGTGAAAAAGAGTGCAGCGGCCCCAGTAGCGGAGGTGAAAGAGAAGGTGCAGCGTTTGAAAGAGGAGATCAATGGAGAGATTGAGAGAGCCATAGAAATGGAGGGGATTGGTGGGAAGATTGAGGAATTGAAAGCGAAAATGGCGGATGGGTTGAATCTGAAAGAAGTTGAGAAGGTGGAAGCTGAGATAAAGGAGAAGATTATTGAAGCTTTGGAAGCATCTGGGTTGAAAGAGAGAGTGGAGAATCTGAAAATGGAGGTGGCGTCGTCCATGGCGGCTGGTGCAGAAGGTACGGTTGGCGTTGATAATGGCAGACTTTAGATAAATGCATAATATAATGGTTTTATTATATCTTGAAAGCGTGGGAAAGATCAATTATTTAGGCTTTATTTTTCATTGTAATAAAACGTGTTTTTTCGTTTTACTTGAGAGAGAAAAAAGATTGATGGAGGTTGTAATGTTCGTTAGATTGTAGTTCGCCAGTACGATAACATTCGAAATATCCTTAAATAATACAAAATTAAAAGAGGTTGAATGAATTTTTTTATATATAGGAAAAAAAAGAACATTATTAGAATTATAAGTTTAGCCGTGATTTTTTAAAATTTTTAAATATAGCAAAAAAATATATATATGTGTGTATATAGAGTAAATTTTTTATTTTTATTATTTCAAATTTATTTTTATTGATATATCAGCATGTATACCAATGATTTATATCTACTATATCAGTCATATGATATATTTTATATTTAGTATATCAGTTGTCTAATATACCAAACATAAAATATATAAGTTGGAATTCCATGTATTCCTTCATTCCTTGATTTGATGATTGTTGTCGTGGTATTTTGGTGGCACAGACAAAATGTCTAATTTTTGCGCATTTAAGCCTCAATGGAAATGGGAATTAGATGTAGTAATCTGTTTCATTCTATCAAGTTTGGTTAGGTTTAGATTGATAGATTTGATTTTGTAGGAACTTTGAGTAAGCACCCTCTATTAGTAGCTTTTTTCATAGGGGTATATACGTCCAGTTAAAAATTCAATATATTGATACATTTATTTGTCTTAGCTATTTTTGCAAGGAAAACACGCTTACACATGTTTCAAACAATTTTTTAATTTTAGTCGTTTGTCCAGTTGTATTTAAATACTACAATAGACCCAATTAACCTTTAAAAATCGAGTTGATATTACAAATTTATATCAATTGAGTTGTGTTTATGTTGGCGTAATAAATTTCATTATGGTTCAGTGGAATGATATATCATTGATTACAAGATTTGTAGTACTTGATGACGTTCTTTATTCAATTTTATTATTGGAATAGACAATTAAATTGATCTAATCAATGTTTGTTTGCATTGGTATACATCATCGACATGTAGAAGTCTCAACCCCCTCCCCCAATGTTGAATTAAAAATAACAATAATAAATAAACAAACAACAGTCCTCTCCCCCGATATGTATAGATAGGAATTTTAAGTTTATAAGCTTATTACAAAAATTTGTTTAAAGTATAGATACTAAATGTATGTGCCAATTAGATAAAACACATATCATCAATCAATAAATTAAGGGCTGAAACAAATACCCTGTAACGGCCCTAATTTCGGTAAATCATTTCCCCCTTTAATTTAAAAAATATATATATATATATAAATATATTAAATAAAATAAAATAAAATAATAATTTTTAATTATCGTTAATAATAGTTTTACAGCGGGGGAAGCGTGAAGGGAGTTGATAGTCAGCAGGAGGCTGCGCCATTTTCGGTTGGGGAGAGATCTCCGGTTGAATTTTGAACGTAGGGGGGGGGGGCGTTTTAGAAGAGGAGAAGGAATGGGAGGCAGCAAGGAAAAAAAAAGGCAGTCTAAGTTTTCTTCTCTGGAGTCACCCTTCGTCGGCCATATTCTCGTTTGTCCCCGTCACTCAGTCGCAGCGCTCCACCCCTCACGCTGTCACCTTAGTCGCAGTGCTCAGCGTTGTGGCATCGTCATAGTTGTCGTGCCGTAGCGTCTTGGTCGTCATCAGTCCGCGTTGCCACATCGTTAGCCTCGACGCGTCATCAGTCCCCGTTGCCGCATCATTAGCCTCGACGCATAGTCAGTTCATGTTGCCGCATCATTAGCCCTCGACGCATCATCAGTCCGCGTCGCCCGTCCTCCCCTCCAGGCACTGTCTCAGTAGCGCGTGCCGCATTGTAAGGAAGTCGCTGTCTCGCGGACACGCTCAGTATCGCTCAATAACGCTCGGTGTCGATCCTTTTCGCTCTCACAAGTAAGGGCTTACTACCGAGTTTTAGTGATGTACACTGTCTATGGCATTGTTGGTTTTGAATGTCGATATGATCCCATGTTTCCAATGATTGATGCTATAATTATTCAGGCACGTCAAATAGTTGTATTGTAGGTCATTTCTCATGCCTATGTGTTGTGATTCTGAAATCTCATCTATAAATTAATTATGCCATGACACGTCATAGATTACCTTATAGTTGTGCCCGTGCCCTCACTGTACTATGCTACAAAGGGTGTCCCTCGGGATCACCACCTATGTTCATGTTATGATGTTAGTTAATGCGTACCCTCAGGACGCTTCCTATGCTTATGCCTACGCTTATGCTTATGCTGGGTACGCGGGCGCACACAACAAACAGGGTAACAGCTAGGCCTAGTAGTGGGTCTCTTATTGAGTATATTTTACTCACCCTTTCTCTATGTTTTTCCTTCCAGGTAAGGAGCATGGTGGACTGGCGCATGGCCGAGGAAATCCGTGATCATACCATGGGGCCGTCATACTGCTTTCGCACCTTAGTCTAGGTAGTTGAACTTGCATTCGTAGAATTGTTTAAATGCCTTGGTTATATCGATTCTTTTCTTGAGATTTAGCCCAATAAAAGAAAGGGGTATCCCGCTAAAGTATTTTTCCTTTTCCTACGTTGACTAAATAAACTCTGGATGATTTGGCCATTTTATCATAAAAAAAAAAAATCTCATTGTTTAAAATGGATGATGTCACGTCTATTTGTTTCATCGTATTTACGTAAACGTTCATGCATGTTGTAGTGACGAGCTAGGTAGTAAGAGTCTAGGTCGTTACATACCCTATATTCATTTATCGTTGAACAAACAGACGAACGAGAGAAACAATGGAGAATTATAAACCACAGAAATTAATGTAAAAGATATTAACAATTTTTCCAACTCATTTAAAAATGCTGCATTGAGCTAAATCTTTCAATCGTAAATTGATTTTTTTGTTACGTCAACTAACAGTTAAGTTCACTAACTATTTGGAACTATTTTTTAACCCAAAAATTAATTAGAGTATTGGTTTCGTAAATTTTGGAATTAAATAGAGTTTAAGCTCAAACATTTGAGATTAAGAAATTGGTTTCAAAATGAATATAGCCCAACTTGTATAGTGAGAAACTCGTATTCAATCTAATGCCTTTGGAGGAAAAAAAAATAGAATATGTTATATATTTTTCTTACTCTTTTAATGACAGCGATAAATACGAAAACAACAACAACTATCAAAATAAGCTTAACTTAGCGATGATTGACATAATTTTCCATCATAGAAATAGAAGGTTTGAATCTCCCAACCCCCAATTATTGTATTAAAAAAACAATAATAAATAAATATAAAACAACTAACCAGCAATCTGCATGACTTTTGTTTCCTTGAATATTTACATGTAATAAATATTTTAATTTTAACCAAATTAATAAACATGAAACCTATATCAACAACAAACACACATTTCTTATGAAGAGATTATTGAGGAATTTTAGCCATCCAACTACTTACTAACATTGCCATGGTTTCAAACTAACATCAAAGTTAATATAATTTTTTTTTTTAATGAAATTATCCGATCATTAACTTTCAATTTCACTAATCTTGATTATAGATTTACATAAGTGTAATTTAACCCTCGGATTGATAATTCACCCACTATTTTTAACATAAAAGAAATCATAAATTCATTAATTTCAATAAAATAAAATGTTGTACAAAAACAAGTTTGATCACATACAAATTAATCATAGAATAACATTCTCAAGATTCATATCTCAAACAATTAGCTTTATTTTCGTTTTCCTTTGATAAGAAGTTATTAATTTCACATCGTTTATCTGCTATATAATTCATCGAGTGAAAAGAGAAAACTTTTGTAATTATATTTGGACTTTGGAGTGAAAACTTATTAGTCCGTTAAAATTATAACACTTTTTAAAGTTCAATGTTAAAATTCAAACACTTATTTAAATTTATGGTTAAAATTGATGAAAACCAAAATTTGTGGTTAAAATTTATACAATTGGACAAGTTTAGCAACAAAATTATTTTTGTGAGAAAATATCAATGTATATCTTAAATTAGGGTTGTATCAATTAAAATCTTGAATTAGTAATTGTAAACCATGAAATTTTTGCAGATTGTGTCAATTTTTACCCTCCTCCAACTTTCTTTCGACCAATACGGTGAAACTCATAATTTGAGTTCAATTAAGCTCATAAATTTTCATAAACAATCAATTTAGACTGTTCACTACAACTATCTATTGAAAATCATCGATGCACTGATTCTCAAGCGCTGTAGGCTTTTTCAAATGTCTTACGAAATAGATGATTCTCAAAGAAAATTTTGACTAAGAGTTGAAATTGATTCGTTTATAAAAGTTTAAGAGTTTAATCGATATAATATAAGTTTCACTCATGTTTTTTAGAGCGAAGGGTTTAAATTAATGCATATATACAAGTTAAGAGTTTAAATTGATATAGAGTGAAGTATTGATATAAATTGCAGTTTTCTCTGTCTTTTTTCGTTTAGAAAAAACGTAGTCGATAATTTTTTTTTTTTAAAAAAATAAGTATAGTTGTTCATTTGATTAGACAAAGGATAACACGGAGACTAAATTAGGAGGGAAGATGAAAGGATGGTGGAATAATTCTCCAATTTATTATTGATAAACAATACAAAATTAACTTTCCAATTTGTGAAGCTTCCTCGAAGGCCCCTGAAAAATCAAGAAATCAACAAACAAACGCACAAAACGGGAAATAAATTGAAATAGAAGTAAAACTTTTGTCCTTATATATAAAGAAAAAGTATAGCAGGGACCATTTTGCAAAATAGTAGACCCACTTCCTCGGATGCCCTAGGAGCTCTCCGATAGTAACTTCCACTCCATCGTCTCTCTCTGCAAAACCACCAAAAACACATTGACGAAAGAAAAATCCGGCCGCTCTCATCTACGTTTGTATCTGCCGTAGCTTCTTTGATCAAAATCTCTATCTCATTGCTCTGTAAATTTTTCTATTGCTGCAATTTCTGCCATTTATTGACCTAGATCTGTACAAATTTTCTTTTGTTTCTTTTGTTACATTTTCGTTTTCAGATTTGCCCTATATCCTCCCCGGGATTACGAGAACTGGTGGATTTTTGGTCATGTGTAAATTGTAGGCTTCATTCGTGAACTTGAGCGAAACCCTTTTGTAGCCGATTATTTTTCATTTCGATCTTGGTAGTTTTCGTTAGATTTCTTCTTTGTTTTTGTCGCCATTCAATCATTCGATCGGAAACCCTAGCTCCCGCTTTTTTTTGAACGTCGTTAGGGTATCGAGTCTCGATCATTGTGACTAGTGATGAACAATAGGGGAAGGTATCCACCTGGGATCGGCACTGGACGGGGCGGAGGCGTGAATGCGAACCCTTCGTTTCAGTCAAGGTCACACCAGCAGCAATACGTACAAAGAAATTTGGTGCCCAATCAGCAGTATCAACAACAGCACCCTCAAAACCAGCACCAACACCAACAGCTTCAACAACACCAACAGTGGCTGAAAAGGAACCAGTTAGGTGGCGGTCCTGCTGATTCCAACGTCGACGAGGTTGAGAAGACCGTGCAGTCGGAGGCTGTTGACTCGAGGTTCGTGTTAAATACACGAAGGACTTCGTGTTTCTGTGTATGCATGATTTTGTATGGGCATTTATATAGGATGATTGGATTAATGTATCTGTATGCTCGTACCGGAGGTTGAGTTGTGATTTGGGAATTGGGGGCACACAGTTAATTTTGTAATTATGATGGATCCCATCTGCAGTAAGCATCGGGTATTGTCAAAATTGTTGGTGTCTCTGCTCCTTGTTTTATCATTCTTTCTGGGCGCCACTTTTGTGTGACTGAGGATTTTGTACATGCGGATGTTCTTATGTTATGAAACATTTATATCTTGTTAATTTTTTCTTACTAAAAGAGAAGGTTTTGAATTTTGGTAAGTTGTATCGCCTAGCATGCACAGAATCTGATTATTATCGTTTATTCCTTTTCTTCTTTTCTCAGTTCACAAGATTGGAAGGCAAGGCTAAAAATTCCACCACCTGATACACGCTATAAAACAGAGGTATCATTTTAATGTTCTTCTTAATGCTTTACAACCAGTTTTATAAAATATCCACTTCTGAATGCTGATTTATCCATTTGAACAGGCATGACAGATTAGTGTTCTTATGATATTCTCATTCTTCAGTTTGTTTTCTGTAATTTTCATGCACATTGGCAATATTGTTCGTGCCTGACCTGAGCATCATCAATTTTCAGGATGTGACTGCTACCAAGGGAAATGAATTCGAGGACTATTTTTTAAAACGTGAATTACTCATGGGAATCTATGAGAAAGGCTTTGAAAGACCATCTCCTATTCAAGAAGAAAGTATTCCAATTGCTTTAACTGGTAGTGATATTCTTGCTAGAGCAAAGAACGGAACTGGAAAGACAGCTGCATTTTGCATTCCTGCATTGGAAAAGATCGATCAGGATAACAATGTAATCCAAGGTTTGTTTTTGACCAGTCATCATTGATCTTATATTATGTTTAGAAGCAGATCCGTTCCTTAAATTCCAAATCGATAAGATTCCTTCTGTATTCAATTCTAAATTGCATTATTGGCTTTCCAAACATTCCCAATGTGGTGTTTAATCCAAGTTTTTTCATTATGCTAGAAGTTCTACACAACAACATTCTTGCTGTGTTGTCCCTATCTTCCACCGGAGCATTAATTCTGCCCACAAAACTGATGCTCAAGTTGAATTTCATATTTGAGGTTTTTTGGATATATCTAAGACATGAAAACAATTTTTGTTAATGTCCAAAAGAAAAATAAACATCATTTTCAAGCTGTAAATTCATGAGATAGATTCCATTCTTTCCCAACAAATTCTCCACAAGACAAAACTAGCCTCTTGTGTTCTTTGCATCGACCTACTCATTATGTCCACCCTCACAGGGAAAAAATACGAACATTTGCATGTGGGTTGCCCTCTTTCAACTACTATTATTCATCTGCACCAATAATTTATACTATGACTTTAAATTTAACACAGTGTCATATTGTTCTTCTACTAAGGTGCTGGAGACGAGTGGTTGCCTTTTTATATATGTTATCTCAATGCTGTCATGCCACACTTCTATGGAAATATTGTTTCCTATCTCAGTTAGTTCTGTTCACTTGTTTGACATTTATTTTTCCTTTTTATGTGAACAGTTGTTATCCTTGTTCCCACTCGAGAGTTGGCTCTTCAAACTTCACAAGTTTGTAAGGAACTGGGGAAGAATTTGAATATTCAGGTTATGGTTACGACAGGTGGTACCAGTTTAAAGGATGATATCATGCGATTATATCAACCAGTTCATTTATTAGTTGGAACTCCCGGAAGAATATTAGATCTTGCTAAAAAGGGTGTTTGTGTACTGAAAGACTGTTCTATGCTTATTATGGATGAGGTAATTACCTGAGATATGAACGCAATTATATTCAGTTTCTGGAGGTCACAAATTAGTGGCTTTGTTGTCAGTATCATTTTCGTTTTTAGGAATTTGTCCTATAATACTGGAGTAGCAGGGTCATGTATGCTAAACGATTCTATTGTCTGTCAGTCAATTGATCTTTGAACAATGATAGGGGCAACAGATAGATATTAATTGCATTTCCATTCTTACGTACTTGAAGGAATATAATGTAAGGAATACAACTTATTATGTTTTTTTCTCCCTTAGTCTGTTCTACTGACTTTTCCATATAACCAACTATTCTCAGGATATGTAAAATATGTAATATTTTCAATCATGAGTTACTGGTTTTAGTGTTTCTCCTATTTTATAATTGGTCCAATATTTTTAATCCTTTTTTCTTTTTTGAGCATGGTTTTTTTCATTGATATACTTGGGCGACTTTCACTTTTGCTTGTGACTACTTTCTCTGACTGCCTTTGCTACTCTCCCTTCCGTATGCTGAACCATTATCATTTCTGTTATACATGTTGAGCATAGTACTGTGAAGTGTCTGATTTTCCCAAAGAGGTAATGCATGGGTTGCTATTCGTGAACGAAAGACTTCAAGTTCTGTGTGAATTTAAATCTTTAGGATAGTTCTAGAAGTTATGGTTACCACATTCAGAAAAGTATACCTATTGATTAAATTTTTCTCAACCTAATAGCTTAAGTTATTTGTTTGAGGAGTGATTTAACATGATATCATGATATCAGACAACAAAAACAATTTCAAACTTGTATGATCGTACTTTTCCTATTTTATGTTTAATCCTTTTCTTGGGCCATAAACTCTTGGGTTTAGTATTGATTCAGAAATATAGTTTGGACTTGGAGAGGTACCGTGTAGTTAACTCATTGCGGAAAGGTAATCATTTTGTTATTCTCTTTCTCAGGCTGACAAGCTCTTGTCTCCAGAGTTTCAACCTTCAATAGAGCATCTGATTCGCTTTTTGCCTGCAAATCGGCAGATTCTTATGTATTCCGCTACCTTTCCTGTTACTGTGAAGGACTTCAAAGATAGATATCTTCACAAGCCCTATATTATAAACTTAATGGACGAGCTCACCCTAAAGGGTATCACCCAATTCTATGCATTTGTTGAAGAGAGACAAAAAGTTCACTGCCTGAATACTCTTTTCTCTAAGGTTTGATTCCACATTTTTTTATTTGGTTTCCTCCCTTACAGTCTCTTTTCCTTTGTAATCACAAAGTTAATGTTTCTATCTGCAGCTGCAAATTAACCAATCAATTATCTTCTGCAATTCGGTAAATCGAGTTGAGTTGTTAGCCAAGAAAATAACAGAACTTGGTTATTCTTGTTTCTATATTCATGCAAAGATGCTGCAAGATCATCGTAACAGAGTATTTCATGACTTCCGAAATGGTGCATGTAGAAATCTTGTTTGTACTGGTATGTTATTTGTATGTGTGTTAATATTCATGCGTATATAAGCTGATAAGAGTACCTTTATTTATTTATTAAAATTTAAACATCCTTTCTTCGTTGCATCTTGTTTAACTCTACATATTTCTAGTCCCCTTTTCTGAATAAGCATGTCTTTTACCAGCACGGCAATCCGTGAAACTATCCCACTTGTCCTGAACTAATTTCTTTTGATGTGCGATGGAATTACAGATCTATTTACAAGAGGAATAGACATTCAAGCAGTAAATGTTGTTATTAACTTCGATTTCCCCAAGAATTCAGAGACATATCTACACAGGGTATGTGTCACATTCAGTTCCTCTCAAATCTTTTGATTTACCCCTCCTTGAACATTTGAAAATTGTTCACTTGCAGGTTGGACGTTCTGGAAGGTTTGGACACCTTGGGTTGGCTGTGAATTTAATCACCTATGAGGATCGTTTCAATTTGTATGTTTCTTTACAGATGTTTTATTTGATGACTGGCATCATCATACCTCTCGATGCACTGAAATGTGATTTTCCGTACAACAGGTACAGGATCGAGCAAGAACTGGGAACAGAAATAAAACAAATACCACCCCATATTGACCAGGCAATCTACTGCCGGTAATTTGTGGGGGGCACTGCAACCTAGGGTAAACAATTGGCAGGTAAGAACCGTACTGTGCTACCTAATGCCCCTTCGTTATATGTACACACACTCACATTTGCATATTCAGGTATATTGAACAAATGGAAACGAGTACCTCTAGAGTATGGATGTTAGCCAAATTACTAGGACACTTTATGTAAATTATTCGTGGATAAGGAGATGGTAATATATAGAAATGAGGGGAGTGACTGAATAGGCTTGAGTTTTCTCAAGAGTGAGCTTCCTCAAACTACTTGGGTATCTTATCTGTCCTTTTATTTGTTATCATTGTAATTCTCTGGTTTCTACCTCGAATTCCTTGTGCTGAATGAGTATTTTGTGTGAGTGGTTGCGAAGGCAGTCAAAATTTTCATTATATTTCATATTTGTGGATCATTATTGCTATAATAAGCAGCTTTCATAACCTGCCTGTTTGGTAATTTATGGTTATACAAGTGTTCATTTGGGGATATTATTACTTAGGCTCTGTTTGGTAGGAATTCAGAAAACTGAAACGGAAACCAAGGGATTTAATAAAGACAAAGTTGTATTTCATATTTTCAAATATGTGTTCAGAAATGGATTATAATTTGAACAATTATTTTAAATGTGTTTTATAATATACCTATAAACCATACAAAAACTTGTAATTACCCACTAATATATTAGTTTGTGTATTTAATTGTGTATTTCATAATTTAAATGTGTTTAGTTTATTTTGCCATTTAATTGTGTATTTCATAATTTAAAATTCAAAATCTGGATATCCTGAAAATATAAAAAATGTTGTGTTTAGAATTTGCACGGTTTTGATTACAAAATTCTAAAATAGTTTTCGGAATTTGCCAAACTCAATGAATTTGAAGAAACAAGACAGTATCAATCTACAATTTGATACCTGGGGACCCTAGTTTGTGAAGTTTGGTTATGACAGTTGTGTCTAATTGCTTTATTTTACTTTAACCAACACTCTTTTGATTATTGTGGTTTGTGATATTTTTTAGTTGCTAGGCACTTAGGTGGCAGGTAGGTTGGTATCTTGTTATTGACGACTTCTTCGTACTAGACTACGAGTAGAATTTTGTGGTTCTTATACCTAAGACGGTTCTATTATAAAATAAAACAAAAATTCCTTGGTAATAAAGAGAAAAAAGGAATTGGTACAACACTTTGAAAGAAGCATTATAGTAGCGTACAATTATCTGGGGATGGCTGCATTAGTGTGAAAAGTTTGGAAGATGATTAGTTTAATTAAAGCACCATTAGTTACTTGACTCCTAGATGTGGTTCTATGATATATCTGCTCTGCTACAATCGTGAAGAAGTCATTATGGATAGAAACTTATTGATGGTTTTTTTTTTTATTTTTTATTTTTTATTTTTTATTTTTTATTTTTTAAGGGCAATGAAGCTCCTCGGAAGAATGGTATCTGTGGCTACGATGGAGGCTTGTTTTCTGAGTCAACGTGATGGCAGAAGACTCAGGTTGTGCAGGGTGTTGGCTTGGAATTCTATTAGTTAGAAAGCTATAGACCTGAAGACATTAACAGGAGATTTAGGATAGAATGTAGACTGGTGGTTCATCTATAAATCCCAGACGGATGAATTCTGGGTCCCAGTTATTTGCCTTATTTTTATCAACTGACCTGTTTGTTTCTGTTCTGTTTTTTCTTTTTCCCTTCGTTTGCTCTCTTCCAACTTTCTGGATGTATTGTAATCTATCTCTCACTTTCTCCCATCCACTCTCTCCCTCGTCTTTTTTATGCATACTTCTTATAGACTGCAGTTTCCAATCCTAAATTTAGAACATTCTCTCCCCAACTCGGTTGTTTCGATTACTTGATGTTCAATGGTCAGAGTTTCCTTTTCTTTTATATCCTTCCTTGCCCACGCTTTTGTATTAAGCATATATTTATATACATATATATTGTGTTAAATAGCTCTAGTTCAAATGGGCTTGGTTTACAATGACTTTCACGTGTTTCAAAATGCATTTTTTTTAAGAGGAAACATATTGTTTTTAAGCCTTTGAAAAGTCATTCTGTTTTTTGAGTTGCGTAGATTCTGCATTTATGTTGGATGGGTCCATCGACGGTCCGGAGTTTCAGACAGGAAAAATTGAAAAATTTTACTGTATTAACAAACAACAAAAATAAAGAATGTATTTTGTTGTGGTTTTGATGGTTTTTTTTTGGCTTGGGATGTGAGCTCTTTGCTTTGCTTTGCTTCGGTTTGTATGTGAATTCTATCGCTTGTACTTGGTCTTGTTTTTATTTGTGTTTCTAACTCAGGCTAGGAGAGTTTTTCTCTTTCTTTTTATTTTATTTTTTTCCAATAATATCACCTTTGGAATAGAAAAAATAGAAATCTAGTCAATATATCATTTAATGAATTTTTTTTAAAGAAAAATAAATACAAAGAAAAGAAATTTGTGCTATTTATTAAGTGCATTGGAGCCTTGGTTTTGCTTTAGGGTCGCCGCCGACAGAAATGGGAGAAGAAAGCTGAAGGTTTTCTTTCACGCAACCTTTACCCAACAGGGCATTGTGGGCGCTGAATTTATTGCTGAGGCCATACACTGCCTATGTATTTCTGGTATCATATGTATTTATATTATTTTATCTACCATATCTTTTTTTTTTTTTTTTTTTTTTTTTTTTTAA
>QLSR01000027.1:1525187-1535750 GCA_031780015.1 Citrullus colocynthis | reverse complement strand
CCCCCCCCCCCCCCCCCCCCCCCTGCAAACTCTTCTCCTGTCGAGGAATACGTGCCTGCCTCGACCATCCTTCAAAATAAGAATAGTTGGTCTTTTGATTTATCTATCGTTTCCTATTTCACCTCCAGTGTGATCCATGAGATTCCGAATTTGGTCACCTGGATTATACATTTTTATATTCAAACTTACTCTGTTCAATATCCTAGTTCTTACACATGGGAAGCACCAAAAAGTTTCATGAACAATTGGGAGGGAACGACTTTGTCTTGTGTTCTACCTTTTTTGATTTGTCTCTCACATTGGATGGTATGGTCTGTCTGCGTGATTTGTTTACTTTAGGTCTTCTACGGTGTGGGAAGAGCTGCCGTTTAAGATGGACAAACTATCTAAGACCTGATATCAAACGTGGCCCCTTTACCCCTGAGGAAGAGAAGCTTGTTATTCAGCTTCATGGAATTCTTGGAAACAGGTGATGCTTCATTGTTTCTTCCTGAATGTTGTCGTAGGTTTGACTGCTTAAATTTATGAAATCTTTTGTTTAATCGCCTCTGAACTACTAATTAGTTCGGATTTTGTTTATGGTCCCTTTTGTTTAGTCATCTAATATTTTGCTATATGTTTATGTCGTACTACACAAATGAGTAACAATTAGATATTTGAATGGAGCTGACTATGTTAGTGGTCTTTCTTTCTGACTTTCGGCTCGAGAGAAAGATATTTAGCTCGTGTTTGGTCATTGGAACCACTTTCAAGAAAACCCAAGTCCGAGTCTTGATTCTAAATAGTAGTTTGTAGAACTTGGAGGCCGGTCATACGAATTGGTTGTTTGCTTTACCTGAGGTTTGGAGACTTTTTGAAAATCACAAAGAAATCAACATTCTGGGGCTTATCTACTTCTTCAACATGTTTTAGGATGGAATCAGAAAATTGTTTCGGTTCAACTATTTGCTGCTTTATGGATATTGTTTGATGGAGTTTTAGAATCCTTGCAGGTGGGCTGCCATTGCTTCTCAACTGCCAGGAAGAACAGATAACGAAATCAAGAACTTATGGAACACCCACCTCAAGAAACGTCTTCTATGCATTGGCATTGATCCACAAACACACGAACCTTTCAACTCTCGCTGCTCATCCTCTACAGCACCAGCGTCTCCAACCACCCGCCACATGGCACAGTGGGAGAGTGCTCGACTAGAAGCCGAAGCACGACTTTCAAGGGAGTCATCACTCTTCACCCCACTTCTCATGGAAAGAACAACTGATTCTGACTTTTTTCTTCAAATATGGAACTCCGAAGTTGGCGAATCATTTCGTAGGTGCAGGGAAGACAAAACCACATGCCAAAGCCAAAGTCCCCTATCCTCATCGATTAAATGCGAGTCGCTTTTCATTGTTGCGACTCACAACAGAGTTGATTACACCGGTTCCTCTGCCATGGAAAGCAATGAAAATGAAGAAACAGAATACAAAAACTTCCAATCCATGGCTGACATTGTGACATCCAAATCTGCTTCATCCAGTGCGAACGAGTTCGAGGAGTCATCGGATAGTGCATTGGGACTGCTTCTGGACTTCCCCATTAACAATGACATGAGCTTCTTGGAGGAAAACAACATAAACACGCACCAGCATCTGCATTAGATTAAGAGCCTTATTTCGTTGCCCCTCCTTGATGGGACGATGATTTAAGTTTCTTTGGTAGTTTAGGTCCAAGTTTTGTGGTTTGTTAGCAAAACTATTGGTCAGGTAGCCATTTTTTTTGTGCTTTAAATTGGAAGCTGTGTTCAGAGAAAGCTGTTGTATCTCCATTGCTACTTATAAAAGCAATTGAAAAGGGGATTTGGATTTGGATTTCTAGTGAGCAGCAAATGTTCAGTATGTAGATAGCACATATATGTGTGTATATGGTTTTGACTTCATGGCCTCGTGATACACTGATTAATGTTAGTATTTTATAGCTCTGTGGTTATTAATGTTAGTATTTTACAGCTCTATTCTAACTATCGAGGACTAGAAAAAAATTCGAACTATAGATCTCTTAGATACATGTTAAAACATTCGTATTCTATAACTCACACACTCGTATTCTATTTGAATTATATTTATATTCACTTTGACGCATCTTCTTTGTTTTATTTCTTGAATAATTTTCAAATTTAATATAAATAATTTAAAAAAAAAAAAGAATAGAAATTGTTTCTTTCCAACCAAATTTAAAACTTAAAATGATGATGTCAACAACGTTATGAAAATTTTGATGAAAATATCAATTAAATTAAAAAATATTTATTGTTTACTGTTTAATTTTTTTAACGATATAATGAAAGTATCAATTAAATTAAAAACATTTATTATTTTTTTTTTAATTTTTTTAACGATATAATAGAAATATTGATACAATGATTATCAATATTAAATTAAAAAAAAAAAGTGAAAATCAACACATCAATAAAATTCAATATCATGATCCAACCAACCAGCGTAATAAATTAAAAAAAGAAAAAAAGAAAAGAACCAAAAGAAAACCTTTGTTTAAAATAAAAAAAATTATAGCCTTTGTTAAAATTTAAAAAAAAAAAAAAAATGATTGCAGAATTTTAACCCGACTTCGTAGTTATTATTTATATATACATATGAACATCTCAACTTGAAATTGACATTTTAAAAGCTACCTGCCCTTTTTTTCCTTCTGTACAAACAACCTATCTAAAAGATGTAAGTTCCATTTTCTTAGCTATACTTTTTAGTGTCAACACATATACTCTTCACAAGAGGTAGATTTAAATCTTTTATGTATAATTAAGTTTTTATATACTCTTCACAAGTTATTTTTAACGTTTCTGATTGGTAATTTGTATAATGTTATAGGAAATCAAGTCCGAAGTCGAAGAGATCTTGAAAGAAGGCCGAGTAATTTGTCAGATACCAAACGCTTCTCATTTCATTTTTGAATTTTTACTCTAAATTTTGAGCATCAAACTAAGAGAAGAGAGGAACAACAAAAAGAAACAAAATGCCAAAAGAAGGACTCTTTCACATTTTTGTACAAACAAAAACAAAACAAAAATAATAAACAGTTGCCGATTTGGCCAAAACACCACAAAGAACTAAGAACCACCCACAGGCCACAACCAAGGATCATGAAGATTTACAAATAGAAACAGGCATTACTAATTACTCACATGAATTAATGTAAGCACGCAACAGAGCATCATAAATAAAACCTTTCAAAAACATCCAAAAAATTTCTTTGGAATGGTTCCAGTTGCTCGGAATTTGGCAGCCGTTTCCTCTGCCTTCAGCAGTTCCTCTGACCGTTGTGCTTCCACTGTTGCCTTTTCTTCTTCTGCTACTTTGTGAATCAAAGCCACTTTGTTCTTCATTTTTTCTGCATATTCAGCCTTTTTCTTCTCCAATTCTTCCTGTAATTCTCAAGCTTTGTTAAACAAGAATTTCTAATTCAATACACACACAACAAAAAAGGACTGAGAGGATAGACTCAAGAACAAAGTTTACTACGGGCTCTCCATTGTACCTAACCATTAACCAAGAGGCAATGAGAACAAGACCTGTAATATTCTATTGAAAACAAATCCTAATAATTCAATGGGTAGGATGGCGGAAGGAACTTGTGAGAGTCTAATTAGAGATATAATAGGATTATTAGTAGAATATTAGTATGGTTACTAGAAGGAGCAGATTAGTAAATAGCCAGTAAGTTTGTTAGGGTTTTAATTATAAATAGAGAGAGTGGGGTTGGGGAGGAAGCTGGCGAAACTTTTTTTTAGAAACTTTTTTTTAGGGAATTTGGGAATGTTAGTAGTTTCTTCCTTGATATTGAAATATAAATCTATTTTTTAGTGTTCTTTGTTTGTTGTTCTTAGGTGTTTTTGTTAGGAGGTATCCCAAGGCTATTCTATTTATTATGAGAGGTTGGTTCCCCTAGTTTCATGTTTCGCTGCTTAGTCCAGCCAAATAATGTCTAACTAAAATTATTTGTTAAATTCAAGTCCAGGAGCATGGAATAACATGGCTACCTCAATTTTTTTCAACTTGGCTTCCAAGTTGGCTTTTTTGCTGTTCTCCCACGCGGATACAGAAGAGAGCTTCTTTTGTGCCCTATTAAATAGTGAAGAGACAAATATTTCTGTCATAAATCTCATTTAAGTTCATATCATGACAGACATGAATAGACAATAGTAATGAAATACAGCAAAAGGTTGAATTCTATGGTAGTTTGGAATTTAAAGCAAGGAATGTTGGGAATTAACAGATCCAGCTCCCCGATATCAGACACTGGTCTTTTTGACAAATGCCAAGACAAGCATAGTGGAAACAGAGCCAACTGGTTAGTAAATAATATGAGTTCATTCAAAGCCTTACTTGTTCTCAGCCTTTGATTTTTCACTATCTTCCCAGGCCTTGATGAAGGAGAACCTTTTCTCCTTTTCAACCTCCGCAAGAGCAATATCTAAGTAAAACAATTGGGGATTAGGTCAATCATGTAACTTCCACACCATGATTTTGAAATATTTATTGTTGTTGCAAAGTTAGATGACATAGAATGAGTAAGATGTGCTACGCTCACCCCTATCAATAGACCCACTAGAAGCCTTCTTCGGTACAGGATCTTCTTTAGTTTCTATTAAGATTCGGAAACAGAGGGAGCAAAAAAGAGGTTAAATGATAAAACTCCCATCGTTAAGTTTTCAGGCTAATTAAAGTAATAAAGGGAAAAGTATCAAACGATGTAAAGTCATTAAACTCAGAAAGAAAATCACACTAGCAATATTAGAAGTTGGAAGATAAAGTTGTCAAGGTGGACAAAGGGCAATGCTATATTCACTTTTACTATTATTAATAGTTCAGCGAGAAACATAGACAAAATTAATATATAATATATGCAGTAAAAAATCAACTGCGTGAAATCACTTTTGTTTTTTCCCCTCTCTCCTTTCCATGTAAAGTTGGCACCTCAATGGCGAAACATTTGTTTATTCATGGTGAATTGATAATAACGACATGTATACTTTGATAACAATTGAAAAACCAGAGAGAAACTTCAATGGTGAATTGACAATGACAGTTGAGAGGATCAATATGACCCACCCGAAGCCTATCACCTTATCAACATTTACAAGGGACATTAAATAGATGACAAGTTAACATACATTAGATGATAGATGGCAAGTTAAAACCATAGGTAGACTGTCGTTAAGTTGCAACTTAAACGAATTTAATAGAATTCTTTGGCCAATTTTGATGAATAAATAAAATCAAGTGACATAAAGGACAGAGATGAGATGCCTTTCTTCAAGGTGACGACAGACAGCTGTAATATGCATCATTAGCATCTTTAAAAGTATATATTAAGGACAAAGAGCTTGATTCCACCTTAACCGAACAGGTATTTGATTAATAATCATAATCATTCAAGAAAAAGCTATAATTAATATATGTTTATAGTTTCTTTTTGAAAAATATCTTCCTTTACACCGATAAAGGAAGCAAGTAATCAAAAGTTAAAACATGATCTTCAATTTATCTAGAACTTTTTTCAAGAAAATTTATCTACAACGTTAAGCATATTGAGGCCAGTGGACCACCCTGTGCAGCATATCTCACTAATAACAAAACAAAAGGGAGGAAAAACTATTCAAGAGGCACCGAAACTTATTTCTCTTCCACTCTGGAACTTCAGAAAAAAATGTGAAACGAGACTTTCCGTGGGTAATATTATGCTGTAATTGGCAATAAAAGTGTAAAAGAAAAATGCTTAACAGAGACAAACCACAAAAAAATATACTAAAAAACGAAAGATAAAAGTACTAACAATTAACAATACTATTTTTGAAAGATAATATCTGCCGCATATTAATGAAGAGGACAATTTTCTCCCATACGGGATTACAGGTAGTCAATCAGAACTTCCATACATGTGAAGGCGATGGGCTTACATTTAACTTTTCCCAACGCAAACGCCATCATCAGAAAGATGATTATATAACTGAGATAGAAAATCAACATGAATATGGAGTTCATTTCAATCTGAATTGCAATAAATGGTTAGACATCAACGTCACTGCCAATCTCTATCCAAGATAGCAAGTACTAAAACTAAAAGTAGTAGACGAAAACTTAACGTAAAAATTTAAAGAACTTGCCACTAAAAAAAAAATAAATAAATAAATAATCATTTGGCGTTTCATTTGTTACTATACATAATTTACTTCGAAAAATGGCGTTCGATTGACATTTTACTTTTCCATGCGTTTCGATTCTGCAAATCACACCAAAAGCCATAGATTCCCAATTGCTCCTCTTCTACTCGTTCTAGTTATAATTCAGAGTAAAAGGCAACTCTACTAAGCTAAGCTTTCCCCAACGCGAAATTTGAATAGATTTTATTCCTCAACTAGACTATATCCATATCTCGAGACCAAACAGAGCGAGAAAAGTAACAAAACGAAGGCCTGAATTCCTAATCTATGCATAGTACGCACTCGTTGGAGAAAAAGGAATCTCATAATTCACCTAAGCGTATAATTCAATTCAAGTACTTCAACATCTGATATTGTAATAAATCATTCACCATCAAAATCTCATATCAAGGAAAGAAATGAGACAGAATGAAACAAGTCGGTATTGTCGCAATTGCAAAGCAACAGTCAAAACACATACAAACAAACAGAAACATCCAGATAAAGAAAGAAAGAAAGAAAGAAAGAAAGAGAGGTTACTATTAACGATAGGCACTGGAACCACAGCTTTACTCTTATCCTCCACAGCGTTAATCGGAACTTCAGTCGCGGCTGACGCCGGAGCCGGAGTAGAATCGGAATTTTCCGGCGCCGTTACCATCGTTCTCAAAATTCGTACCGCACAAAAAGAAGAAAAAAAATTCAAAAATGAAAATTCTCCAAAATTTTTCAACAACGATAATCTCTATCCGTTGTGGGCCTCTATATATATACACTGAGCTTAGAGAGCTCATGAAAAAACGGTGGTGGTGTAAACTTTACAACTGGCAGTGGGTTTTGCAGGTGAGGTCCATGATTGTCGATGCAGCGCTTATCTACCAGCCGTTGATTGTTTTTGACTACGTGTGTACTGTGGTCAAAATTTGATCCGACGGTTAGTGTTGACGGGTGATTTCGGCGATCCGTTGGGATCGACTACGCGTTTTAATCGTAGCTTATGGACAGCTAAAACGTGGTAATCAATGGAATTTTGCCACGTCAGTTAGATTCGATGTATAGGTGTCGGCGATGTGAAACGTCGTCGTTTAAGGATTGCATTAGGGGGAATAATTGCTTTATTTATAATGATCGTGGTCGACCCGACTGCCTGGGCCCATTATTAAAGAATTTTTTTTTTGACCAAAATATCTCCCGAAAAAAGACTAAAAATATTGCTCATTATTATTCTTTTGAGTATTTTTTAATCAAATAATTTACATATTCTTTAATTTCATAACAAAAAGTAATCTTGAATCATCATATTAATTTTGGTAGTAGGTGTTTTGTTTATATATATATTTTTAATATAACAAATAGAATCGGATTTGGATCATATGCATCTATTTCAAATGTTAGGTTAATTAGTTTAGAACTAAATAGTTAGTTTCTATGTTTATATTACAGATTTATTTATTTGTTTGTTTTGTTTTCAACCAATTGAGAGATTTTTTGTTGGTGATTATCTGTCAAGATCTTTGTTACGCCCTAGGATATATCTTTTAATAAGAATAAAAAAAAAAAGTAAAATTAAACGAATATACTTGTATGACTTTTTTTAATATATGATGGATCTAAATAATATTTAGTATTTATAACTTACAAATATAAAATTACATAAAAAGAGATTTAAGTAAACATAAACTTATCCTAATTTTTTAGTACAACAATTGTGAGAGTGAGAAATTGAATCTCAAATGTTAAGGGAGGAATGTTAATTACCGTCCATCGAAGCTCACTTTAACAACTTATGATAATTAACATTAAATATATATTTATGTAAATTTTGAAGGAAAAAAAATTACCCACTTTTATATATAATAAAATTTAAACTTCAGTAGCTAAAGCTTGCCTATAATATATGTTAGTGACCAAAAAGTATATGGTGGCCGTTTGTACAAAAAGAAAAAAAAAAGGTTTAAATATTATTTTGGTTCCCATTTTTTGGTGTTTGTTTAATTTTAGTCAATATATTTTTCAAATGTCCAATTTTAGTTTCTATACTTCCATTAAATCTTAAATTTAGTACCCCGAAGTTAAAGACATTCTTTTTTAAAATTGATTAAATAATAATAATAATTTTCATGCAACAAACTACAATATGGATATATTTTCAAAATTCATAACTGAACTGTTAATAAATAATTAAAAATTTTAAAAATTAACTAGAGTAGAGGCTAAATTCCTTAAATTTAAACCCTAATTAAATTTGGGTCAATTGCAAAAACCCTATAAAGTATGGTGGTAATTGTAATTATACCCTTAAACTTTCAATTTTAAAAATTGAGCCTAGGTCAAATTAGACTTTCAAATTTACATAATTGTATAAACTGTAACATTTATATAAGTTTGAAAGTTCAATTTTTGTCATTCGTAGGTCCAATTTCTATAATTATTATAAACTTAAGGATACAATTTTAATATTTGTAAAAATTTAAAAACCTAATTTTTATAATTGAAAGTTTGAGGATTCAATTGTAACCAACGCCCCATCTCAATGAGATTTTGGCAATTTGAAAAAAAAAAAAAAAAAAAAAAATTCGTGGCATAAGTTGCTCGTTTTGTCTCTTACAATAAATACGTTGCCGCATTTGAAGCAGCACCCCCAATACGGCCAAGAGAGTTAATTGAAATGCATTGCTGGATTTAGAATCTCTTTTAAAAATTAAAAAAAAAAATAATAATAATAATGGAAAGAGAAATACACTTCTATCTCATAAATTGACACCCAACCACAAGCTTGGGTGTATTTTACCTTGAAATAAATAAGTTTTCTTTATCAAACTAAAATAAAATAGTACCTCCCTTTTAATAAACTTGAATTTAACTCATCGATGATTGACATGTAGTCCTACTCCCTCTTTTGAAATTAGAAGTTTATTCCCATTTTATGTTGAATTGAAAAAAATATATATAAACTACATAATTAAGTATTAAAGTTTATAGATAAAATTATTGTTTGAATAGTTTTTAGATTGCGCCTCCTTATGGGCTCATAAGAAATTTGGGTCCCTAACTCTATTAATAGGATTAAATTTTCAAAATTAGAAATTAATAAAATGAAACCCAAAAATTATTTTTGAAAATTTTTATGCAAACTAACTAGTTAAGACATATATTAACGGAAGTTTGGCCCTCTAGCCTCATCCACACCAGTTGAAGTCAAAAAAGAAAATTAAAAACGACAAATTCGTACTATTGCATTTTAATAGCCTAAATGATAAGTGAGAACCATAAATTTATTAAAAATTGTGTTCAATGTTCATGTTTATCAACTTTCATAATTGCATCTAACGAGTCCCTCAACTTTTATAACTATACATGAATCTCTTCACCGTGAATTTTTATAAATGTCCAATACATTGAAAACCTAATTAAATAGAAAAATCAAAGTTAAAGAATTTATCAAACAAAATTCTAAAAGAGTAAGGACTAAATTTGTCATTAATTATTATATATACTATTACAAATTTTCCCATTAAAATAATTCAGGTAAATTAAAAAGGCTCACAATGGACAAGAAAAATTACAGAAACTATAAAAAAGACACTCTACAACTTTGATTCGAAAGAAATTATATATTTCTTTAGCACCCATATGTTGTAGGGTCAGACAAATTGTTTCGTGAGAATAGTCAAGAAGCGTGTAAGCTGTCCAAAAACTTACGAATATTAAAAAAAAAAAAAAAGAATTGTTTAACATAGTAAACTACATACATAATGAAAATATAATAAATGACAAGTGTAAATTTAGACAAACAAGGAGAGAGAATGGAAGCTTGGTTATAAAATAATATAATATAAGGTGAAAAGAAAATAAATAATGTTTTTGGTTGAAATGAAAAAAAGTAATTTTCTTTTATTATTATTATTTTTTTTTTGTTGGATGAATTCAGAGAGCTCTTGCTTTAATGATGTCAAAGCTCATCTCACTGGGATCTGTGGCTTGTAATTCAACTTGAATTCCATCCAACTCTCTCTTGAATCTATCCTTGGAGCTCGCATATAACATTTTACTTCTTATTCTTGAAGAGTCTGGGGACCTAACACATAAATAAATTACAGGAGCTTAAGTCGATAAATTATAGTAAAAGTAAGATTAAATTACAAGTTTAGCATTAAACTTTCGTATTTGAGTTTAATAAGTCTCTTAATTTTTAACGCATTTAGGATTTCTAAAAACTAATAAATCTTTAGGTATAAAATTGAATTTTGTGTTTAATAGAAATATCGAACTTTCTAAGGTTAAATAGCATATTTAGACTCTTAAACTTTGAGTTTATGTCTATTTGATTTAATGTATTTTCCAAACTTTTGATTTTTTTTTT